>APFE031004526.1:0-13373 GCA_000404065.3 Pinus taeda | reverse complement strand
TTATATTTTACAGCTCTATAGATATACAATCACTCTGAATTCACCTAGTTGCTCAGATTTCCTGTGTATATTTATGAGTTGAGGTTCATTTGAGAAATGTTTTGAGTGTTTAGACATTACACGCCTTGACTTCCATGAATGAGTAGTTGATAGTTTACTGAAATGGTGTTTGACTCCATGAGCCCAATGGAATAAATCTTATGTTGTATTTCCAGCCATCATGTTTATTAAAGTTCTCATTTCAAGAGTTAGCCCTCTTAGTGTTAATCATAATCAGTAGTTTATTTTGAGAGATCCCTCTCAGGTTAGGGAGGCTAATCCTTAGCCAAGAGTCTGGTCTGAAATAGTTACATAGAGTCTAACTGATTAGCAGCCATCAGTACATGATTTTGTGATAACAGATCCAAAAACCAGGACTACCAGCTTGATTTTTCATTATATTCCTTTCAATGTTACAATACATATTTATACATGCCGAAGCATCCAATACCATGGACCGAAAACCATCGCTTCCAAAAACATGTTTGAAAATCATGCACAAAACAATAGGTGGGTCCACCCAACCTAACATAGAGTCCAAAACCAAAATTTTCTGAGGCACTACTCTAGACCCCATAGAGTGGGGTTAACTGCACCCCTCAAACCCCCTGTGACCCCCCGCTATGCAACGAATGGGGGGCTCCACCCCCCTTCTAACCCCTGGTTAACTACGTGGGCTAGTCGTGGAAAGAATATAACACAACCCAACAATACTTTGGAAAAATGTCTCCCAGTCCTTGGTTATTGCATTCAAGGTAGTCCTAACCATGAACTCAGGATCTAGAGTAGACCCCATGGAAATCAACTGGTTGTAAATCCCTTGCAACCTGATAAGGAATGGATCTATCTCCTCTCCCTTCTGCATTTGGTATTATCTCAGTTGATTTTCCAATAGCATCTTCCATTGCATGGAAGAACCTTGGTACAACGTGGTCAGGGTCTCTCACATCCCCCTTGTTTTTTCCTTCCCAACAATGTGTGGTACTACATGATCCTTTACCCCGTTTAGGGACACGCATTTTTCCTTTGCCTGGGCCTCCTCATACTTCTTTTCCACATCAATTTCAATAAAAAAAAAAACCACTTTCAAGGCATAGTCCTTGATGCGACGTTTATCTAGGATTTCCAGGATCTCAGCATTCCAGATGATAGAATTGGATGCTCTGTCCAATCTGTCATGATCCCTCAACCCATTCATGGCCATTTCTGCTAAAAAATATGATTAGTTCTCTTCTCCCTGTCCTGTCGACAATCTAGTAGCAGTTGGATCTAGATTCCTTGGGTGCAAGAAGCCCTCTAAAGAACAAGCTCCTCTCTAGACTCCCTCTGGGTCATGATTCCCCTTCGGAAATCCTTTGTCCAACTTTTGAATCACTCCTCTCCAATCCTCCTTTGTTGCTGCAACCAAAGCATCTAAATTTCTTGGCTAGAAATTTGTCAAGGCAGTGATTCCCTCTACCTTGGTTTAGTCTCCTTAGACAATGTTCTGCACCAACAGAAACAACATCCTACCAACTTCTCAAGTTGAAATCTTCTCAACTCCCTTAGCCTCGGCAACCGAAGGATCTGAGCCCTTTTGTCTCTATGCAATCACTGTGTGATCTGGATCAGCTCCTCCTAGCCACTTCATCAATCCTTCCTAACTCAGAAACATGACGTGGCACTGCATGAGCTTGATCTACCCCCACTTTGTTTCTACACTGGCCTGGACAGTTGATGCAGCTACTGCATGGGCTCCTCCCAGCTACTGCATCACCCTCACTTGGCTTAGATTGCTGACGCAGGCACTATGTGAATCTCTGCACCACCTTCTCTGTAGTGCCTCACTCCTCCTTCTGTGTATCTTGCTCTAGAACAACACTGTCACTCGGGACAACTGCTTTTTTGCTAAAAATTATCTATATTTCTTGGCGGGTGTCTTTAGTCTTCTATGATTTGCAACACTCTGATACCATGTGATAATTTCTGAATCTACACATCAGAAACCCCTACCACAATTATTGGTTTAACATCTCCTACTTGTTCTTTTGCATTAACAAGTTAATTAATTACTTAAATATTGATGTAAAACACTATTTCAGCCTACACATACATACAGATCATGAACTAAAATACACTAAGACAATCACCCAAGGGACACCATTATATTTGGACAATCATCCCCAGAAAAACCTAATTCGGGAAAACCGGTGCAGCATATAGAGGGTTTGTATTATTAAGAAGATTCTTGAATACAATTAGGGTGCCAGATATGGCTCACCCAACAGAGAAATATCCTTGCAGAAGTACCTCTATCCGAAGACAGATATTCTGGAAATCCAGTAATTGGATGATCAAACCCCACATATGACAATTGTTGTTCCCAATGCTGGGCAGAGATGGCTACTCGAAGCTCTATGCTGGAACTTTATCACCTCCTCTAGGAGTTGTCCCACCCCCACAATGAGCCTTCCTTGCTTAGAAAGTCGATTTGTTGAACTACTCCCTCTTTGTCTGACAAACTCTCCCCAGGGTTGCCTCTAAGGGCCTGCGTCAGCCCATACGGCTTTTGTGTCACCTGCGTCAACCCCTACGACCTCTATATTACCCTCCTTGGGATTGCGTTATCTCTCCTAGTGCTTCTCTACCTCTCTTATATGTATTCTTTGGCCTTGGACTAAAGTTCCCTTGCCAAATTTCCCCTCGTTGCAACTCAAATCACTAGCTTGAGTTTCTTAGCAAACCTCACCCTAGGAAAATCAAACTCTTTGATCTCTTCGGTGTATCTCCAACTAACCCTCAAGCCTCGTCTTATACTTTTCCTGTTGATGAATCAACGGTCGTGATCTAAGCTCTAATCAATTGCTAAGATTAGAACTGGATTGATCCTTGTCACTCAGAACCTTCTCACCCATATTCTTCTTAATATACATTAATATTTTTATTTTCCTGAGTTTAGACTTAGGAACCCATTAAAAATATTAATTATTTAAATAACACATCATCTGGATGAAATTGCTCCAAACGATTTCTGGGTTATGGAGATCTCATGTCTTCTAGTCCCTCCACCAATTTTTGGATCTAGAGCTCATTCTATGCTACCCAAAATAAACGCATACATGTATACATATAGAGACATCGACATAATCATGATCACGACATAATTACCATATATCATAAGTTCAAGGTTAAGAGAACTCTCTTTATCCATGCACAACATTGAGAACAACAATTCCCAACATAGTTGAGGCATCTGCGCCAAAAATCCATCTATTATACGTTTCATCTTACCTTTCTCATGATTGTCCTGCCAACTTTCATTTACCCCAATGGAACCAATCAATCCAATTGGATGTTATACTCTTGCCTTCAACTACCTTATACATGCATTGGGCTTCATTTGAGTCTTTCATTACCTATTGGATTTCATTCAGATCTTCCCGAGCTCCATTAAATTTCCTCTTTCCCAACCAATTCCCAAGACCCTCAAAACACAAAAGGTAAGAACAAGAAACAAACAAGAAGAAAACCATGAAAAACCAATAGCAACATGACATCAAAAACAAAGTGGTATGTCCATACACTAGACCTAAACAAAACTAGAAATCAAGCAAAAGAAAATCACAAAGACTGAAAGCAAAAAACTAGAAACGAACACCATGACTCAAGCCCCATGGGTTCCCAATGCTTCCAAGGGAAGCTCAACCCAAGCCTTCTTCAAGATTTCATTGCAGTCTCTTTTTCCATGCACTCTCAACGTCATATTTCCATAAACACATAACTATCAGTGCATACATAAACATAACAATATATGGTTTACCTTACCTTGATGTGACAAGTATGTTGATCTATAGTTGAAAACTTACATATATCATCTCTCAAGGGACTCTAATTCTTTGATGAATCTTGCCATAACTAAAAACAAACAGTTATACCTGTCAAATACATCTTCATGAATCTAGCACATATCCACATAATGTAAGATAAAATAAAGGTTAATAAGACTTCATGTATTCATGCAAAGCACTCATTCATTTGGAGTTACGGTTTCCAAACATAGCCAAATAAATTCTCACCCAATTTATTTCTTTTACCCTTTTCCTTGCTACAATTGAGTCTTATTATGTGTTATCGCATAACCCATTTGTTAGTTATATAAACAAATCAAATATTAACTTGTCATGCTAATACCAAACATGTTTCCCTACAACTACTCACACATGTCATTCACATGTTCCAAATATCAAGATATCATGTCTATTAATTTGAAATCAACCTTTATCAAGAATAACAACCATGTCATAATCAAGTCATAGTCAACAATCATAATACTACAACTATCACCTACTTACACTCAAGTCCATATCAATTGTCTCAACACATAATGTGTTAGTACAACCATCTTAAAACAAAATCATTCCTTCATGCAATCTTATAGAAACGTACTCATATCATGCAATTAATAAAACATTCAAACAACATGTAAACATACCATGCTAGATAAACAAATAGACGACATAATCCAACACTCAAACACCAAATAGATGACATAATCAAACTCATACCTCAATGTATCTCAAGGGAGGGTATCACATATGCACAAGTCAGTCTAGATTAGTATGACATAATATCACAAAATATCAACTCATACCTAAATATCATAACCATAATGATCTACACAGATCGATCCATATTAACATGATACATATAACATCAAGATCTTGAATTCAATGACCATAATCATCATACATATGACCACAATGCATACAACAACTAGTTACTTTCATGCATGACTAACTGACGCATGTACACATGATCACACTAATTAACTAACATCTATCATACATGTAATTGCAACAACCATATACTGACAAACATGTAAATAACCCTAATGCTTATAATAACCATTAACCAAGATACCTCAATATAGCTCAAGGGAGGATATTGCATCTGCAAGATCAACCAGATTAGCATGATACATCTTTGATCATAATCATAACAGTATATAGACATCATGCATGACAATATGAACTGCATGCCATGACCTCATGCATGAAAACCATGCCCATAAAAATGCATGTGTAACAACATATAGACACTGGCATGCATAACAAATGCATAAAACTAGCATGCATTCATGACAAACACGTCCCAACAACAACATCAACAACTCCTACATGATAACACAATTGTAACAATTAATACCATCATGCATAACATAAAGCACATATCCAACCTACATGCATGCATGACAACCACATTCCACCCATCCAGTCCAAGGGTTGAACCATGCTCTGATGCCACTAAATAACACCTTCCTCCCACATTTACCCAAGTTACTGACCTATCGTGGCAAACATGTGACGAAGAGTTACTATGATATGATTAAACCTCCCAAATCACCTTAAGGAAGTGGAATCGACAAACCAAAACCCTTAATGATTTCCCCATTAGGTGCTACAGGACCCCCAAGGGTTAAACCACCCTTCCAGGTGCCCAAACCCTAAATTAAACCTATTTTTTCAGTTCCATGATATCCCAAACGTTGGCACAACACTGCCCAATTTCAAATGAAACCCTCCAGTCACACACATGATACCTACAAGGGAGTGACAACAGTGTTTTTCACTAAGCTCTATGCCTGCAACCGCGAGATTTAAGCCACTTCTCAAGCTAGGATCTAGACCTTTTCCCAAAACTTAATGAAACTTTACAAAACCATGAATGACATAAGGACAAATCCTTCCATGCAAATATTAGACAAGAACTTTACCTAACAAGGCCTAACCATGACAACCATTCTGTTAAACATATCATGAACATGAAATCTACAGGTCATAAATACACATATGAACATAGGGGTTTCATACTTATCTGAGAACCATCAAGAAGGTATGATGCCCTCTCACAATAGCTACAATATCATCTGTTAGGTCATGCATTCGATAACCAATCACCTATTCATCAAACATGTTAAGAGCCATAAACAATATACATCATATAACCAACATATAAACCAACATATAAACCATGCCAACTCAGCCATAATATCACCATCATAACCAATATATATATACATGAATCATAAAAGAAAATACCTCTTGTTAACATATGAAAATGCCAACCAAGTCAAGGAATTCCACGTACCACCCGACCATATATTGATTTGAACCAAATATTTCTTTCAGCCAGCCACACTCGTTCCATATTCCAAGCATGAATGTGGGATCTCTTGGAATAAACCAAGAAAACCAAACCAGAGCTTCTAGAGGCTATATCGACTCAACCCTCAACTAGTGATTCCACCTCACGATCGGACATCACTAATTATCACCAGATCGGTATCCATCCAAGTTTTTCTGTGCTCCAGAGTGTTTGTTCCAACTAATTCTTTTGGGACTAGTAATTAAACCCACAATTGCCACTGGTACTAAAGCATTTATCCAACCAAGGATTCCAGGACTAATAACTCAACCCACAGTTCTTGTCAGACTTCCAAAATTTTTGTCCATCCAAGGCTCTAGGAACTAATAACTCAACCCACAACCATAAGGAACATGAGCACCAATCAAAAAAAAAAAGGGAGACCCCACAACAACATTGTTATCCAGGAAATGGCAAAGCTAGGCAAAACCATTGTCAATCTAGGCAATCCTCCATGACAATGACAACTCATAACCAAGAAACCATATGTATGTACCATGCATACCAAAACTAGCAAGGATATCATACATGTAACTTGGTACCTGCAAAGAAAACCCATTGTATTTGTTGATCTTGTTGTCCCCTCATGCTTTTTGCTTTTCATTTTCCTTCTTGCTCCAAATCCCAAGTGCTCCAAGAATGCTCCAAGAAAACTCTAAGTGTGCAATAGTATGAGAGAGAATAGAGAGGGGAGATCCAAGCTAACACTGACAAAATCAATCCTCATAAGTTTTTTTTATCATTGATGCCTATCTTTTATTCATTTTCCATTATTTTTGCTTTAATTTCCCTCTCATGCAAACATATGACCTTTCACCTTCATTTTCTCCTATTTTCCTTTATTTTCATAAATAAAAGGAAAATAATGCCTCTTTGCCTTTTCCAATTTTCTTAGCCATAATAAATTGAAAGTGACACCCACTAGGATGTTTTTCCCACCATTCATCTTTTAATACATGTCCCATGACCTTGGTCATATATTTTTTACATGAATTTTTAACCAATGTTGTTACATACTCCCATACTAGGTCGAACACCTCTCGGTGTGAAAAATTAATATAACATAACAAATTTATCAAAATTTTATGTAATGATAGGAGTGGAAGGTTATATTCCACCATGTATTCATCATACTCATCCACACTAATGGGGTTTGGATGTACTACTCTTTAGAGTTTAAGCATGTCCAACTCCATTAATATAGTTAAAGACTAGATGGATAGGGTTGAATTCTCATGAACCGCAAGGTTTGAGCAACCAACATTTGTCATCATCCTCAAGCCATGCTTATGACTAAAAACTCAAGAACTTGTTGAATTGATGATATGACACTTCTTCTAAGCCGACAACATTTGAAATCACATGGGTGATCATGTGGTAATGGGCATGGCACAAACCCTAGTTTTTTAAAATGAAGTTAGATTGTTGAAGTAGCATAATTAAAATGAATAACATAAACAATTGATTCATATCTCGGTAATACTTGTTAGGTAGTCATATTTTTTTTCTTATACTAAATTAGTCCTTGGATGTTAGTCATTTTTAGTTGTATTACTTATTAGTTAGTCGTATAATTTAACCTGGGATTAAATTGGTAGTTTATGTTAGTCGTTTTTAATTGGGTCACTTAAGATTACTCATTTTTTGTAGTATTTCACTTGGAAAAGCTGTGATGGCTAACGTTTTTAGTCACTTAGTCACTAATATCTCATTTTCTACTAGTGAGGTGTTGATATGATTTCACATGTGATGATTTTCCTTACACCCATTTCATGTCTTTTTTTAGAGAGAATGACATCATATATCATCTTTGTTTGGTCTTTGATAACTCTAGATATAGATATAATATCATCATATTTGACATATGCATCCTCTACATCAAGGTCAACTTCTTCAAATATCTCATGCCAACCTTCTTAAATATTGTTTTCTTTTTTCTTTTGAAGTTGCAACGTGAAATCGTTGATCAAAATTTTATTCAAACTCTTGTAAATCTTCTTTTATCTTCCTATCATCATTAAGAAAAATTATTATGTCCACATGACCTTTTATTTCTTCATCTCTCTTTTTCTATTCTTCTATTAATTCATCATTTTCCAATTTTCCTTAGCAACTCTTTTATTGCTTTAAATTTTTTACACCATTAATGAGTGATTTATTAAGGTCAACTTCTTCAAATATCTCATGCTAACCTTCTTAAATATTGTTTTCTTTTTTCTTTTGAAGTTGCAACGTGAAATCGTTGATCAAAATTTTATTCAAACTCTTGTAAATCTTCTTTTATCTTCCTATCATCATTAAGAAAAATTATTATGTCCACATCACCTTTTATTTCTTCATCTCTCTTTTTATATTCTTCTATTAATTCATCATTTTCCAGTTTTCCTTAGCAACTCTTTTATTGCTTTAAATTTTTTACACCATTAATGAGTGATTAACAACTTTGTTGTCTTTCTTTATATAATATATTTGTTTAAATCCTTAATTTTCTATTATAATTTGGAAATTTAGGATTGGTGTGAATGAATATGAACTTCCATCGGGAATCCAGGAAGCCACTTGAAAAATGAAACCAAATATCACAAAATTATATTGTATTATATATATAATATATATATTATATATATATATATATATATATAATATATATATATTATATATATATATATATATATATAATATATATATATATATATTATATATATATATATATATATATCACATGCCTTATTTTTAATCTCATGTCTTTTGGCGGTGTCATAGCTAAGTGGTTATTTCTGACCTCTTCCTTCAATCAGCTAGTCCTTGGTCACGAGTGACTATTCATTTTCATGCCTATCCCCTTATTTTATTTCTTCTGCTCCCACTCCAGAAAACCCTAGCTCTTCCTCTTTGTGTTTCAATCGAATCCAACATTGGCTTTATCTCTATCCACAATCATTTGTATGTGTGCAAGCAATCGTAATCTCATCAAACCTAGTATATCTTGTCATTTTGAGCTCTGATCTTTGTCATCCCTATCGCTTAGAATTGTCTGCTACTCTACCAAGTCTACTCTTGTCTCCATTCGGTGCCATCTCTCTCTATGTTTATGGCCTTCCTTGACCTAGATGCTCCTCCTCACACAACTTGGGTGACCTGACCTTTAAGGTTCATCTCTTGTAACGAAGATGATCTATATTTTTTATTGTATCATTTCATTCTCTCATGGGAATCCTTTATTTCTCTCATGCCAATTTCTAAACTCTAGTCCAGACAGACCAAGCTCTTCACCATTGGTGCAATATCATCCTTGAATCCTTACTTCTCTTGCTAAAATAAACCCTTTGCGACTCATTCAATGCATCTCCCTTCTCATCATGTCACTTGGATAGGTTTTCGATGTTATCCTTTCTTTTGGGAAGTGTGGATTATGACCTTCTTGTAGCTCCTCTCCATCACATGTGTCTATGACATTGGAAGAATAATATTCCATTAGGATCTTCAGTGCCTTTTTTATTTTCCTAGGTGCATTGAGTATGCTATTTGGATTTTCTAATTTCATTAAGACTTCACCTCATCTTCATCACATTACATTAGCGCATTCATTGTTTAGTTTGTTCTAAGAGTTTGTATTGTTATCAACCCTTCAGTTTTTAGTAAGTGGAAGTTAATGAATTCTTCTTCAATGAAGGATATGCATTACAACAATCAGGCATGAGATCAAGGCTAATCAAGATTCTCAATGGGTCATTGATTCATCCTTAGGCTAGTTTTTATCTTCAACATACCTTGACTAGTATTTTACATTTTAATATATTCATTTTAAGGTATTATTATACTTACCGCAGGCAATATATAATTCATGAGTTTTTTCATTGACTGCATATTAATTTAACTTTGACATAAAGTACAACACCCAATTGTTTGGTGACAGAATAAAGGCTTCAACAATTTAACTCCAAGTAACGCAGGTTATCACTAGTAGCTTTGGTTTTCAGTGTGCACACTTAAGCATTTCTATTTTTTTTTTCATTTCAGTTGTTATAGTATTTTTGGAGCCTTTTTTTAGCTTTATATGGGATTGAGGTTTGCAAGTTATCTGCCTCTCTTAGTTAGGCTTCAGTATTGCAACCTCACTTTGTTCTTACAGTTCCATTTCCAGTATTTTTCTGGGAAGTTAGCAATCCAGCTAATCTGTACTTTGTTTTAACGAAGCTTTCCAAGTTTTCTTAGTGCATTTAACCCTTGTTCTTAATTATGTATTAAGTAAATCCATCCTTTATTTAATACCTTTCTAGGCGTTTACGTGAAAAATTATCTTATGAAGGCATTATGTTATGAACCATTTTGAAGGTAATTATTGATTTTATAATATTTTTCTTAGTATAAAATATATATTTTAACTCAACTTAATTGTAAAGCATCAAATCAAATTTTGGGCAAAGTTAATTAGAAAACAACAAACTAATTGCTGACAAAACTAATTAGAAAATAAAATCATAAAAATTCAAAAATAAATATTCAACTACTCATATAATTTACACATTATATTCGAAGAGATAAAACTTAAAGGGTTTCCTACTTATAAATATAATTTAATTTTCATAAAAGGTTCAAAAATGAAATGTTTAAATTGCTCATATAATTTTCACATTATATTTGAAAAAATAAATATTAGCATAAATCCATTTTAAATATGGATTTACCAAGCTCCTATTATTTTCATTTTTAACTTTTATGTTATTCATTAAAAAAAAATGAACATGTATTATATATAATGATTAAAGACTTTGTATCTTAATTTTTGAGCATTTATAAAAAAATATTTTTCAAAATTAATATTTAAATTATTAATTTTAAATTTAATAAGTTTAAATGTAATATATAATATATATATATATGTATGTATGTATGTATGTATATTCAATCTTCAAAAATCTATCATCCACACTATCAAATTGCAACTTTACTATATTTAAACTAAGCGGCAGGGACTAGCTACTATGTAGCACTTGTTGCAATCATAGTGGGTAAATAATGGTTGGCCTTTGTGTTTCAAAATCCAATGTTACTAGTCCTTTTGAGACCTTGAATTGTCAAGGTGACGAACAACCCTACTTTTAATTTATGATTAAATCAACTTGACCTCAATTCTTGTCAATATTCTACCATATGCTACAAGGTTACGCTTTCATTTGATGGTGTAAATAGGCCTGCAATCATACTTCAAAGATTCCATAAATTGTGAACTTCAAACAAACTTTAGGAACTGAGTAATTCCATGAATCATTTCTATGGTGTATTGGTGTGCTAAAGAGGCATCAAATGCACCCTAAATCATTATATAAATACTTTCAAACCAAAAGATAAGAGGGTCGGCCTTAAAAATATTCATGAAATAAGTCAACCCACCCTTTGACAAAGCTCAAGTATTCCACCAATGTCAACCTCACAGATATCCTACAAAAAATATGGGATCAAAATCAAAATGGTTCCTAGATGTCTACTTGCGTTCAGCATAAATTTTTCAGACTTCTCTTTCATTGTATGGAGCAAGTATACAGGTCCTTAATTGTCCATTTATGGTGAATCCATTTGGAGTGATGTTTCTGAGATTCATTTGATTCACAATTGAGATGATTTCTTGATAGTTGGTTCTTAACATGCCACTCATTGTAAAATTATAGTTATTTTCCTTTGGGAGCTATCTATCTTTTGTATGTTTAAGAGTGTCAACACCCTTCATTTGATGAGTTATTAGGGTTACTATATACTCTAATACACTCCACTATCAACAATGCAATAAAAACTAATAAAGCCATTCTCACAAATGTTCGAACATATTTACAAGAGTCACAAGACAAGATCAAGTTTCTTCAACTTGAGCCTCAACACCAACGTAATTAATTACAACAAAAGAGTCAACATTATAAACTGGTTCTTATTCAAAATAACTATCTTTTTTCAGTTTGCAAAAATATCTTTTCAGCAATGAACACATGATCAAAATCAGTGATGTCAATTTATGAGCAAATTAAAATGAATATGGAGGTTGTCAAAAACAAGTTTTTCCTACGTTTCCCAAGCCCATCATCAAAACTTAGGAAAGTCATAAAAAAAAACAATCGATCTTGGATATGAAAAAAAAATGTTCTTTCGTATTCCAAACTATGAAAAAGAAATCCAGTTTTTAGAGTGCTAATTTCCTTAAACAAATCTCATCTTCACTTGCTACACATCCACATCGATTCTCAAATTCCATCATTGTTATTGATTTGGCCACATGAAAGATCAATGTTTTGATCTTAACCCTTGTGAACATTGTGAAAATCATATGTATCGTTCAAACATATGTTCCAGTCACAAAAACCTATAAAAGAAAAGATTCACCTTGAATGGATCACTTCTTGGGAATGATCTTCAACATTCAAGAAAATATATTGATCATACTATAAAATTTGTTCTCAAGTATTCACACATTTTTCATTGGAGATATTTTCATCTTCTCGCCTTTTATTTGATCACGGGGGAATTAATGCTCAATAGCTAGTTTCAAAATCATATCAAGTGAATCTAATCCAACAATTAGAGTCAACAAAATCCCCAATCTAAGTTGTAGTCAAGGAAATAATCATGTTCCATGAGTAGCATTTTGTTTGTCCTCCTTAAACCACCACTTAAAGGAAGACTTACAGCTATTGCTATATTACATTTTGTGGTCATATTTAAACTACCATCTCATCATTTTGTGGTAATTTTTTAACCATCATTAGAGAGCACTTCCATTTCGCAAAAGACATCAACTTATAGGAAAATTCAAAATTGTCACGAGAACTACTTTGAGCCAAGTTTTATAGTGGGTAATCAACCTTAAACTACCACCAATAGAAGACTTCGACTTCTACTACCTATTTGGTTTCCTTGAACCATCATATTCAGAGAGCGCATTTACTGATTGGTTTTTATTCACCTTCATATTTGAACTTTGTTCTCAGAATATCATATAATCCTTCAAATTAGGGGGGAATGTTGGACACCTAATCCATCAAGGTTGGTGTGAGGTAATGTTATAGCTCCAAATCTCACCATTATGGTTTGTGATGCTACACCCATGGCCTAGGGCAACCCCTCCTTCCAGACCTGGTCCAAAATCTAAAAAACAGTGTTTT
>APFE031004523.1:0-67715 GCA_000404065.3 Pinus taeda | reverse complement strand
GTATAAAAGGTTTGACTTTCAATTAGTTTTGAAATTTCTAAATAAATTCTATAAAGTTCATTAAAGTTTTGAAAAACTTAAAAATTAAACTAAATATTTTGAAAACCAAAAATAAATTTTGAAAAATTTTAAGTTTGAAATTCTATTTTCTGATTGGTTCATTTACATGAAAGGACTAATTTTATGGTGTTTAAAATTGAATTGTCAAAAAAATAAAAAAAATAAAAAAATCTTATAGGCAACGAAGTGTCATTACATTTAATAAAAAGTACACCTATCAAATATAAATATTTATGAAAATGAATTGTCATTGTTTGAAGTACCAAACCAAGTTTCATAACATTTAATAGAGTGGGGCGGGGGGGGGGGGCCATTCGAGCCGCCTTAGTAGAGTGGAACTTGCCCTCATTCGAGGAAGAGTTAATCTTGCTTGGCACATGGGCAGGGGAATCCTCAAGGGGTGGAATCCCATCCTTAAGAGGATTAGGATAGGCTTTTGAGTCCTTCCCATAAGAGGGAGGGATATTGCTTGAGGGAATCTCAACTTCCTCTTCAACCAAATTGAGCACTTCAAAGCTTTTGCTATTAACCTTCATTGCACCATGATTGTTGGTACCATCTTCTTGAGCTGATTTCACATGTGTTGAATAGGTAGGGCCCTTGCCTTTGTTCCATGTGGGATCACTATATTATGGATGGTTGAATGTTTAGATGGTCCTCTTTTCATTTTGGGTTGTTTCCATTGATCATGTTCTTCCACTCGATCCTGTTGCTCCTCAATCTTCTTTTTATGGCTTTTAGAAAATTGTTTGTACTCATGACATACCTTGCACTTAAAACAAAGTTTATCATAATCCACTGCTTTGATATGGGACCAATTATCCAGGTCAAGATTTACTGTGATTTGAAGCGCTTTGTCAATATCTACTAGATTTTGCTATTAGAAAGTGGTAGTAGAAGGTTTTTGTTAACCTCCAAAGATAGATATTTTTAGAAGTGAAATAAAGTTTAATGAATGTAATGTCTATTGTGAAAAAAAAGGTTAAACCTAAATAAGTTACATAAACAATTTCTATATATATATAGATATAGATATATATAGATAAGTTTTTTAATTATTTTTATTTTTCTTCCATTAATTATAACAATAAATTAAGTTTATATTAAATCCAACTATAATTTTCATTATTATACCTTTTATTATATATATAATATTTATTATTTATTTATTATAGTAATAGAAAGGTTTGACTTTCAATTAGTTTTGAAATTTCTAAATAAATTCTATAAAGTTCATTAAAGTTTTGAAAAACTTAAAAATTAAACTAAATATTTTGAAAACCAAAAATAAATTTTGAAAAATTTTAAGTTTGAAATTCTATTTTCTGATTGGTTCATTTACATGAAAGGACTAATTTTATGGTGTTTAAAATTGAATTGTCAAAAAAATAAAAAAAATAAAAAAATCTTATAGGCAACGAAGTGTCATTACATTTAATAAAAAGTACACCTATCAAATATAAATATTTATGAAAATGAATTGTCATTGTTTGAAGTACCAAACCAAGTTTCATAACATTTAATAAAAAATACACCTATCAAATCTATTTTAATATTTATTTTTACCATATAATTTTATTAATAAAAATACAAGACAATAAATATAGTTTATATTATTTTAGTTGACGTTTTTAAATTTTTATCCACAAGTGAAATATTCATTTAAATTAATTTATTTTTTATATTTAACTTCATTCCCTTTTATCTTTCCTAAAAGTTAGTAGGTAAAATATTTGTTCACATGGTAGATACAAATTTCTATTTTGTTCCTTTATGTAAATAAATGCATCCCAGCCAATTTAAAAAAAAATAAATAAATCATCACAATAAATAAATTAATTAATTAAAAAAGAAAAAGAAAAAGAAAAAGAAAGAAGACATCACAATAAAGTATAATTTTGTCCCTTGAATATGTTTTCCTTTTTGGTCCCGTGTGTTCATGGTTGGTTATTAGTTTAAAGCTTACATCTACAGTTGTTTTTAAACTATCATAGGTCATTCTCAATAATAAGTTGGCTTTTCTTATCTAGCTCACTAAAATGTTTATTTATAGCAATGGTGTGTAAAGTGCATTTTATGTTGTTTAAGTTTAAAATTAAATTACATTAAATGTCATGTAATTTTATTTTTATTTTTAATCTATTCATATCTATATTAAAGTATAATTAGTAGGAAAATTGTTTTAAGTCTATTACAAGGCAAATCATTCTCAAAACAATTAGAAATTTTAAATCATTATGATGTGCTTATATGCATTTATATTTTGTATATGTTTATTAAATTTGGTCCACTTTAATAATAACAGATATTATAGGTACGAACACATTTTATAGAGCCTAACTATATCAAAATGTATCATAGAAGTGTACAAAAACAAAACTAGAAAAACTATAGAAGACGCTATTTAAAACATATTGATGTTGCATTTCAAAATTTATATATTTTTAATATTTAATACAATTTTTTACATAATAACAATAACAATGCCCACGGGGCTTTGGATTGACGGTAAATGGGTGCACTACTAAGGCACTCCTTGCGATAAGTCACTGGTTCAAATCCCCTGTGGATACTTACCAAAAAAAAATTAATAACAATAATTTAATTTTAAGAGATATAACTATGATATTATATGTAAGGCTCTATTAAATTGAGATTTATGATTACTATCTAGCATACTTTATAAATATAAACCTATCTAACATACTTTATCTATATATATATAATTATATATAATATATATATATATATTATATTTTAATTCTATAAACTTTAAATTAATCTAAAATAACTATTAATTTTTTCCCATAAAAAAAAATAATTAAATAACAACACTATATATTACGCTTATTAAATCTTACTTATTTTACTATTTATTACTTTTATATTAATTATAAATAAAATATGATTGAATCATTATGAAGCTTTCCTATTTAAATTGGTTTTCCCTGTCTTTTTATTTAATGATACAAAGGAAAAGAAAATCTATTATAAACTCTTATTGAATTAGCAATCATTGTTGGTTACCCTTTGCTTTCAAAACATTAACCATATACATTATTTATATTTTTTTTTGGTGAAGGACATTGTTATTAATGGCAAGTTAAGTAATTTTTTATTAAACTAGGCGCCATTATTGGTTATTCTTTGATTTAAAAATATTAAATATATATATATTATTTATATTATTTCTTGGACCATGAAATAAAAGAAAAAGTGAAGGACATTGTCATTAAAGGTAAGTTAAATAATTAATTCATGAAAAAGAAATGGACATTTTTATTAATAATAAGTTACTAAAACAATTTGTTTTTTAATATTCATAGAGAAAAAGGCATGCTATTTCAAAAAGCGATAAAATCAAATGGTAAGTTTGATATTCCCAAAATGTCTTAATCACACTCTTTTTTAGTCCAAGAGGCATTCCCACTCAACACTATTGGGTTATGGCTCTAAGCTCTAGCTTGCAAACATGTTGGAATTGGGTTGCATGTTTGAAGTATGGTTTAGTGAGTCTCAATTATCTTTTTCGGCTTGTTTTCATGGTATTCATTCTCTTTTTTATGGGACCATCCCTTTGAAAACTTCACGATTCTATTAAATGATTAACACAATAATTAGTATGGTGATTAAGCGGATAGTACTCTTGGTGGATTAGTGGTAGATATTTTGGTTGTTGTATTTATTATTTGGTAGTTAGAATTTACTCTGAAGGAACACCTGTCCTTATCTCGAGATATGTGATCCCGCCTTTGGTTTACTCCCTCATTCCTCGTTCATTTGGCATTCTGGCCGTTCTCTATAGTCTGAGAGGGTTTCTCGACTGTTCTGTGGTGACTGTGGTAGTTTTGGTTCGATGGCGCCTTGGTTTTGATCTCTGCTCCAACCATTGGTTCTATTGGTGGTCTATTATTTGGTTGCTCTGATTTCTGGTTCTCGCAAATGCTTCCCGTGGTCACTGTTTCATGTATGCTATTGTTTTTGTGCTACTGGTTTTATTCACTGAACTACTATGTTGTTTAACTATTGCTTAACTGCAAATATGCCAGGTTTCCTCCATCAAGGGTCTTGGTGTTCGGTCTCAGCTTCTCTACAGACAATGGTAAGTCCTCTCTCTGTGATTTTCTTACCCTATCGTATTCTCGGTGGTACTAAGGAACTCGCTCCTGTGTGAGCAAAGTACCCTTGGTGGTTGGCGACCGGTCGAGGCTCCGTTTTAGTCCAACGCTTCCTTCTAGGTATTGGCAAACCCTTGCTCTATTCTACCTTTTGTTTTTAAGCTTCCACACTCTCAGGTCTATAATGACTTTGATGGTGGCTTTTGCAAGTGGCTCGTCGGCGCTTCGGTGATGGTCTAAGGCTCTGTTCCTCGGTTCAGAAGTCAGCTGACCCAAACGGGTAGGGTCTTGTCTTGCTTTCGCTTGCTTACACCTAGGGTATTTTTGTTTTAGCTAAGCTTCGGCTCTCCTCTCCGTTGTATTGATAGGTCGCCTCTGTCGATAGGTTTTTGGGCATGAAACCCTCTGTCTGTAGTGATCTTGGCACTTGTAGACTGGCTTATCTTGATAACACTGTTGGGGTTTCTTTGAGACCAACTTATTTATCGAAGCATACGATGTAACTTATCATGGAGTTTGTTTTATTATTCTGTATATTTGTATAAACTCTACTGTGTGCTATTTCATGAAAGGAAACATTTTACAGTATTATGGTGGAATTGTTACCTGATGGGTTTTTAGGATAGTCTTGTACTTGCGTGGAACCCTCTAGTTATTCTGGTTGTTAGTCTTGTAGCGTTTCTGAAAGCTTTCTTTCTTGTTTGTTTCCTTTGGTTCTTGGTCGTGACCTTCTCTGTGGATTTGATGTGTTCACATCCACCAGTTCATGGTTTCATCGACTATGTCCCTCTTCTGATGCTTGTAATGGAACAATGTTTCACTGAACCCTAATGCTATATTTCTTTGATGTATTCAAGACTGTTTTGTGACGAGAAAAATAAATAAATGAATAAAAATATTTTTAGTTGCGAATAGACACGAATGATCTTAAGAAATTCCTGTATATATATTTGTATTTCAGTTCTGTTGCTCTTATTGGAAAATCAACCCTCTCAATGTCTCATTTTCCTCCTTTTGTATAAGTTATTGAATAGTTTTAGTAACTGCCAATAGTTACAGGAAGTTACATAGGATAACCATCTAATTTTATGTTTACCTAAATTCTATGATTAATTCAGAACAACAACTAAAAGAAATTAAAAGAAATTAAGGAAAATATAACATACTGTTAACTCCTAAATGCTAGAACTTAAAGAAATTAAAAGATTCATGTACAATGACCTGTCAAACTGTCTGAATGTAACCCTTGAAACAAACACGTTCGTTTTTGTTCACCTTGCGCTAGATGCTCCTGCATCACTTTTGGGATATGAATAAGTCAGTTTACGGTATTTTATTTTCTTTGAAAGGAATTTAATAGAAGGGAATTATCTACTTTGGGGAATTTGTAGTGGTTTCATTATTTTAATTGAAGGTGTCTATTTCTTTAATGGAAGGTTTTTATTCATTCCTTGTTTGATTTTGAAATTGTCTTAATAAATTATAGTTTTTTTGTGATTATTTTTTTTTTTATTTTGTTTTGATCAAAATTGTTTCGAGGCCTTATAGGATCATAATTAGTAACCATTGTTCATTTTTGTTTTTATAGATTATCTATTTTTTATTTTTATTTTTTTTTCAATAATCCATCTTCAAATTTTTGATTGCTTCTGTATATTTTCTCATAAAGTGTATCCATGTGTGGTATTGTTTTTTAGAATATAATCTTGGGTTATAAATTTTAGGCATCCTGATTAAAACTAAAAGCAAGTAATTTTAGGTAGTATTGGATTATTTAGTTCACTATTGAATTTGGATTGCTCTAATATAAAAACGACTAGAGGGGGTTGTAGGAGATCTAATGGGTGTAGGGAGGCCATACGGATACTATTCAAGGAAACAAGAGCTTAATTCTGATAACCACAACCAAAATTTAGGAACAAGACCAACAAGTTACTACCCAAATTACTATAATTATTTTCACATTAGTTCAATTGAAGATGTAGATTATAGTTTTGGAAGCAAAGTGAAACATGCTTAGAAACATTGTCATTAATTTAACCAAATTGGAGCATTTAGGAGTATCCAACTAGGTTTAGTCTATTAATTCAAACTATGGGGACTAAAGGAAGATGAAATAGTACAGAATTTAGTAGCGAATGTGTAAATCATCAAAATGGACTTAGTCTATGCTAAAGCAGCCCTTGATGAGGTAGTTAATTGTTATGATTTTTTTAAGTTTATATGTTCTTTAAAGTTATTAGTTAACTAAGTATTTTTTGTAGAATCTACACCTATAAGATATATTTGGAATTATTTCTTATGATATTAAATGGATAGAGCTATATGATAGTAGATACTCTCTCTTCAATTTTTGTTTAAATATTTTTGAAGCATATTGTTGATTTATTCCTTATATGAGCTATGTGTTACACAACATTTTGTCACTGTCCCTGTACTCCTCGTTCCTTGATCCTGGAGGACCTCTACAGTGAGCCCCACATGCTTTCCCTTCATGAAGAAACCCCCATTGTGTCCCTCTTCATGAGCAGATCAATTCCCTTTTGCACCATCTCCCTTGAAACTTCTAATTTTCCCAGTTTACAGGACTGACGCTAATGACTTTTGTCTCCCCCACATTGATGTGCAGAGATTAGCACTATCCCTAGCGCCGAACAGAGCGACTGAGCTGTGTTCTAGTAGCATTAGTCCTGTTATGGAAAGTTTTTTAATTTAGGAGCCAAAGCTTCCAGCACTAGAAGCTTCATAACGAAAGTCTGGTAAATGGTTTGGTCGGATAGGGTCGACGATGTCAGTTTGGGCTCCTAAATTCTCCTATAATGATGGAACTACCTCAAGGGATAAGACCTCCTCCCATGAGAAGAGGATCCATCTCCCATGCATTCATCCTATATAGACCTCCCTTCTTCCCAAGCACAAGCTAGTGTTAATGTTGGTGTGCTAGTGCTATTTTGGTTTGGAGTAAACAACAAGCTATTCATAGTTGTAGCTATCTAGTTGTGTGAGGGAGAAGTGTGATTTGGTTTGGAGTGAAGCCTAAAGGGAAGAGCCTTAAAACTATTGTGGATTGAGCCCATCATGGAATGCTAGCAGAAGTGTGTGGGAACTTGGTCTTGTCAGAGGAGAACTGCAATGTCAAGGCAATGGTTGTAATCTCTCTTTGATATTAATATATGCAACTATTGATTGATTTCCTACATGATTTTTCATCTTACATATTCATGGCTTAATGTTTCTTGACTTGTTAAGTAGGTTGAATTACAATTTGTCTATTATCACGTTTGTTGTCTATTTTTGTTTACTTGTTTCAAGTGCTTGAATAAGGAAGTGAGAGATAGCTAGAGCAAGAAAGCAAGGACATCATCAATCAGGATAAGCGTACTAAGAGGTAGGCCCTCTTAATTGGTTCTAACCTAAGGAAATATTCCATAGAATGTATCTGTTGTGCCTAGACCCATTATCAGGCTAGAGGAATTTGTTTTTGTCTGCACTTATAATTTTACTTCACCGCAAATTGGCAACCATACTAGGGAACCAATCCTTTTGTTTGTCTTGGATTTCATGATATCGTGAGAACTTTTCTAGTTCCACTTTTTCCCTTTGGTTATCTTTATTTTCTCCTGCTTACTAGTTTGAGTCTAAAATTCATAGTAGAAGATCTAGTCCATGTTTTAAAAAAATTTATTTTTTTCTTGGCTCCCTCGATCAGTGTGAGTTGCTGAGAAATAGTCGTGCCGAATAGCCTCTGGCATTTGTTGTCAGTTAGGAAATTGCGCTGATGCCTGTAAGTGAAGATTAGGGATTGACCCAAATCTTTTCTAGTGTGTTTTGCTCTTGGGATTTCGACCCCGTAAGCCTTTTGGACCATTTTCTCCTTGACTAGAAAGCTTCTTTTCATTTGGTTTTTGTTTACTTGTTGTTTATCATCTTTCTGCTTGATTGCTTGAGTCTTCGGGTGGTTAGCGATACTAGGGAATCTAGTTTGCCATCCATTCAGTTGTTTGTGAACTCAGTAAGTCAGGTCATAGGTGTACTTACTCCTTTCATTTTCTTTTTTGGTTCTTTTACGACTTTGATCTCTATTACACAAGTTTGAAAAGTTTTTGTTTGCTTGTCTAAACGTTTCTTTTCCGGCATGGATCACGTTGCTTGTCTTGTTGGTGGTAAAGTCGGTGTTTCATTAGTCTGAATGAGGTTCTCTTTTCATGTTATCATCTACTTGTAGAGCTTATTATCTCAAAAAAAAAATCATTGAAGAATTGTATGTGAAAAGTGTATTTCGTTGTTTCATGAAAAAGAATGAAATTCTAGTTTGTTGCATCATTGTGCTACGATAGCTTGCATCATTAAAAGACTAGAATTGCATTGGCATTTGGAAAAGGAAAATAACTCTTTTTGTTCTGAGAGGACTAATAGAGAAGTGCTTGCCATGAAATTAGGAATTGGAATGCATTTTTCATTAGTTTATTTTTTTGAAAAGTAAGGTAGTGAAATATCATTTCATTTTCAATTTCTTAATTGTTTGCATTTGATTGAATAGTTTCTACCCTCTCTAGCGTAGGCATTTCATAATTGAAAGGGTCTTGTATCATTTAGTTGCATTTTAGGTTTTCCGAGTCGCATTGCTAAGACCTGAAAATTGAAACATAACTCAAGATAAACTTTAAAATGAATTCAATTAACCTAAGGCACATTTGACAATAATGATCGTATCTAGAAGGTCTAGGCTAGAGACAGGTTCCGATGTCTTTAAACCTAAAAATTGTCATTAGCTTCGGCATTAGACAACGCTAGTACGGATTTGTTCTCCTCTTACCATCAAGTATATAACGGGATATGCCTCTCGGTTGCATTCCTTTATCCTTAGGAAGCCGAGTCAGCTACCTTGCAAAGGTGATTCATTGAACACAACATTTGGGGAGATTTCCTGCTCATACTTCTTGGTTCACTAGGAGGTAATATGCAGTTCACAGTTTCCTGGTAATTCTGTTTACCTAGATCATCCAGAACAGTCATTTGATATTTTTGACTCATTAAACATAAAATATCATTCAATCACTTGTCCTTTCGAGCTCGTTTCTAATCGAAAGCGATAGAGTCTTATTTGTTTCTTTCTCGACTCTTAAAAAATGAAAGAGCACCAGCCTTTTATGCGTCTTAATAATTGATTGCCCATGATCCAAAAACACCCTATTAGTCTTTTCTGAGACCAAATCGTGAGTTTCCCTTAAAGGAAAATTTTAAAGCCTTGAAGTTAATTTTTCTATTAACTAAGACAAGGTCATCGTGGCTGAACCATCTGGTTCACCCAGTCCCTCTTCCTCTCCTCCATCTGAAAGATTGTCTAAGGAGCCATTTCTTGAGTTACCAGAGTCACTCAAGCACCAAGGTGTTGAACTCGGAATCGTTCTGAGCATTCAACCTTTTTTATCTCATCCTTCACCTACTTTTGCTACTGGGCCATCTATTGATCTTAGCCCAGAATGTCCATACAATCCCGTTCAAACTCCTGAGGGCTCGTTGACCACTGACGGTCAGCTTGGACTAGTTATCTATCCTCTGAATCCTCTGTTTGACCTTGTTGTGATATCACCATAGCACCCTTACAGTTTGCATGACCAGTCAGGTGTTCCTTTGCAACTATCCCCTCGTACTTCTTCGGCCATTCATCATCATTTATTTCCAGACGTCGAACCCAAAGGTAATGCTCCAGTCACCTCTCCAGATGAGTATGAAGTTTCTACCCCAAAAACTGTTGAGGGGGAAGAGTTTCCTTTTCCTCCTGAGGGTTTCCCCTATTCAGGGGGTATTCTCGCTAGTTTGCCACCCAACTATGTGTCTTTAGCATAGTTGGTTTCAGGTACACCTAGTGCCTCATCACCTTACCATAAGCCTATTTGGGTGTCAGGCGCCATGCCTACTTTAGGTTCATTCTTTATGAACACGACTTCCCAACAGGTTGTTACCTCAGTCCCAGTGCAACCCACCATTCCGAATAACCTTGTATCGTCAATCCTGGTTACCTGTCAAGCACAACCGATAGTTTCAAGTAATGTCTTTGTTAGTTCCTCCATCCCTCTAGTCAGTGGCCAGGTTCTGCCACCACTTGGAGGGAAGCCTGAATGTTTCTATGGCATCAGGTGCCACCAATGTGAGTGGCTCACAAGCTCACATGCTTGGTATGAACCAGCCTTCCTCTAGTATTATTCATAACCCTACTAATCCCACTGGATCAAGCAATGTCTAGTACCAACAGATTCAGAATCCCATTGGTTCATCTAGATCGAGCAATGTTCAGTATTAACAACCCTATGGGGCTCAGGTCTAATACCAAAATCCTTATGTTCCATATGGTTCTCAAGGAATGGTTAATCAACCTTACACCCTCCAATCTGGGTAGTACATCCAGCCTGACTATGGCCAGATTCAGTTCGGAAATTTCCTGGGTACTGTTCAAGTACCCTTACAATAGTAAGGACAACCTCTACAACAACAAGGGTAGCGTTTGTTACTTCAAGGGAAACCTTTGTTGCAGCAAGGGCTCTGTGCTCAAACACAAGGGCAAATGATCTTGCAGCAAGGTCAACTGCAACAACCGTAGGGTAAACCCTTGCAACAATTGCAACAAATCGTGCAGGAGCAGATGCAATATGCTCCACATACCTCTCAACCCATGTCCTCGTAGGGCCAACTTTTGTAGCCCCATGGACAAATTTTTCAACAGCAAGGTCAACCCTTGCAATAGCAAAACCAGCTAGGACAACAACAACCCTTGTATACATATCAACAAGGTCAACCCTTGCAATGGCGGGGTCAAGGTCAAGTCTTGCAGCAGCAGGCACAAAATCCTAATGTCCTAGGTCAACAGGTCCAAAATCCTACTGGCCAAGGGTTTTAGGTACAAAACCCTAACACCCTAGGTCAACAGGTACAAAATCCTTTTGGTCAAGGGAATCAGGTACAGAATCCCTATGTCCAAGGGAAACAAGTGTATCAACATTATGCCCAAGCACAACAAGTCCAAAACCCTCTTGTTCAGGGACAGCAGGTTCGTCACCCATATGTTCAAGGACAACAGGTCCAATATCCATATGTCCAAGGTCAATAGGCTCAACAACATTTTAACCTGTACGTTGCTTATGAGAAACCTATGGCTAGATAGTTCCAAGGTATTCAAGGTCAAAATCCTCCCTATGGTCAAGGTAATCCGCAATTGGGGCACCCTAAGATGCCATATGGCCAAATTCCCCCACTGTAGGGCCAAAATCCTTATCAGCAGGGATGGGCTCCTCCATACGGACCCGCTTATCAACCTCCCATGCCTTTTAACACCCAATTTCCATTCTTGGGTACACTTGAGTTATTAGACGTATCTCGCCTTACGAATGATCCAATCCTTCATTCGCTGTACTGGCCTCTAATGTCGTCCAAGATACCAAGTGATTGTCCAAAGTTCGATGGGAAAGCTAAAGAAGATCCACATGCCCATGTGATGAAATATCACCTTTGGTTCTCGTTGAACTCATACATTGACGATTCCATTCGTCTCCATCTTTTCCAACGAACCCTCATGGGTGCTACAACAAAATGGTACATCGAGCTGCCTTGAAGTACTTACCATGACTTTAAATCTTTAGCCATGGCTTTCCTCACACATTTTTAGTTTCTGGTTCGCTATGAAACTGGCACCTATTTGCTCACATCACTTAAGCAAGATACTGTGACACACATCTCTTATCACATCCAAGAATGGAGATGTAGACATCACCTGATCAAATTGAGATTGTTGATCAAGTGCTCACTGAATGGTTCACCAAATCATTCGTGGCCCCAATTGCTCGCGATATAGCTATGGGTGGATGCGTCACTGAAGAGCAGGCCATCGCTTGTGCCCAATATTTGGATATAGTTTACTCTTAGTCTGGAACTTTGTATGAGTTATTACCCGATACTCCACAACCATCATCCGATCCCACAACATCAACATCACAAGTCATACCTCCCGTTGATGGAGTTATTGGTTAAGTATCCCATACCCCTGCCAAATCTTCCTCCAAAAAAAAGTCGGTCTCAAATGTTATTCCTATAGTTCATCCCAGAATCCACTTGGCCCTGGTAAAACCTCAAAGGTCCACGCTGTTGATTCTACCGCAATGGACAAATCCTCGAAAGGAAGGAAGAAGGGCAAAGGCAAGGGTAAAGTCGATGCCCCAAAATAGGGTCCTGTTGGAAAATATTCACAACGGAAACCTAAGTATCCTTGCCTCATTTGTGAGGAAGATCACTACACTAAGGATTGTCCATGATGATCTGAAGTTAGTCACCTGCTCAAAGGGACCTCCGTTGTCCTCAAAGAGTCATTTCCGTCTTAGTAGACCCAACATGAGGGTGCG
The DNA here is from genome assembly GCA_000404065.3 of Pinus taeda. Classification (NCBI taxonomy): domain Eukaryota; kingdom Viridiplantae; phylum Streptophyta; class Pinopsida; order Pinales; family Pinaceae; genus Pinus; species Pinus taeda. The sequence continues at coordinate 55,144 of APFE031004523.1, read as the reverse complement.
GATAGTTAATCTGCTCCAACTATGGAGGACTTGGGCACTACGTGCATGACTGTATGAATTGAAAGAGAATAAGTTGCCCATACTACGAAGAATTTGATCATGAAATGATAAATTGTCCAAAGATGATCGCCCAAATGCGTGAAAAGGGGGTGCTATAGCCCACTCTGACACAAAAAGTCTAGATGATGAGATCCGAACCACGCGAAGAGGACCCCAACATGAATATGATGCTTAGAAGTGGCATGACCGCGGGGCAAGATAAGGGGAAGAAGCCTAAAGAAGACACCTGGGTACGTAAGGCTCCTACAAAGGAACCTGAATTTGATTTACATTGCGCAAAGGAAATTTTTATGGAAGCTAAGAAGAGCTTCATGGAGGTCTCTACTTTTGGTAGTAGGGATCAACCAGAGATGGATCTAGACCCCTCGCTACTAAGTACCCTTTTAGAGACATGTATGAAATTGTTGTGTGATAATAAGGCAGTCAAAGGGCTACAAGAATTAATTGCTAGATGCGAAGGGCCTAGGGAGCCGTGTGTAGTCTGAAAATTGGGGAAGCATTCCTTACGCACGGGATGTGAAATGAGGTTGATAGTGAAAATTGGTGAATATGATATGGACCAAGTAATCTTAGACTTGGGGACAGACGCGAACGTACTATCGAAGTAGACTTGGGAGTGCATAGGCAAGCCTGCACTACAGTGGTCCCCCATTCAATTACGAATGGCAAACCAATAAAAGATCTTGCCCATGGGAGGATTAATAAGAGTAATAGTAGATATTGATGGCACGAGCACATAGACAGATTTTGAGGTAATAGAAATTGTGGATGACAGTAACCCTTACCCTGCATTACTCGGAATAGACTCGGCAATGGATATGAATGGGGTTATTAATCTAAAGAAGTGGAAGATGATTTTTGAGACAAAGTCCCTACGTGTGATCATGCCATTGGACCCCGCTGAAGGACAATGTTACACAAAGGCCATGCGCGATGATGGAAGTGATGAAGAGATCGATTGTATATACAAAACAATTGCGTGGAACCAGGATTGATTACGCTCTATTGTAGAAGAAAGGACCCCAGGGAGGCTCGCAGAATCTTGCCTGTCGGAGGCCAATGAAGATGATGAACAATGGCACAATTGGTTGAGGGAAGTGAGGATGTAAATTGTAGTATGATTACCAAATCCTTGTGTTGCATAATTTCCCAGGCACGGGATCTACCAACCTATGATGGACTAACAACAGTGGAAGAATTATTGCACTAGTATGAGAGTGCGGTACCAGAAAACCGAAGGTTCGACGCATTAACATGGGTGCTGCACGTGACTCCTACGTGTTGGTGGGGAACACATGAAGGGAAGGACTGCAAAATAATGATGCAACTAAGGTTTGGGAAGCCTGAACTATGAATAACTGAGAAAGATGATGGACGCGATGACCCGCGCAAGCACCTCGCAAAATGGACAAAAGCCTATGGAGAAGAGCCCCAGCCTAAATGGGTACATTTATTTTATCATACCTTGGATGTCATCCCCAGAAACTGGTATACTGAGACAGAGCTCCAACATGGTACAAGTGAATGGGATATCTTGCGCGAAGGGTTTATTAATGTTCTTATTTGTGGACCAATGGATGGATACTATCGACGACATGCTGCAATTTGTAAAAGCCGCCATCTCCAAGTTACCAAAAGAACCAGAGGAAATTGTTCAACCAGAATGGACACATCAGTTAAGCCATGCCTTAGAATGTTACAACCTACAAGTAGAGGATGATGATGATGATCCCCAAAACATTAACATTCCGGAAATAGAAGGAAGTTGTGAAGTCCGAGGACCGACGATTGTGTAGGTTTAAACCTGTATATAAATTACCTGCATACGAATTCTAAAACACATAAAATAAACAATGCGAGAGCATAACACATAAAACACATATACATAGAGATTTTCCTCTGGATCCCAAAACTAGGACTACCAGCTTGATTTTTCATTATGTTCCTTTCAATGTTATAATACATATTTATACATGTCGAAGCATCCAATACCATGGACCAAAAACCATCGCGTCGAATAACATGTGCGAAAATCATACACAAAACCATAGGTGGGTCCGCCCATCCTAAAGTGGGGTTACGGATACCCTTCAAACCCCCTGTGACCTCCCCCCCACTAACCCCCGGTTAACTATGTGGGCTAGTCATGGAAAGAATATAACACAACCCAACATTCTCCCACTTGTTGTTTTCTTTCCACAGGGGGCCACAAGAGAGCTTAGTCATTTTCTGGCCCTGAAACGCTCATTATCTCTCTACACCAAGAGAACTTCTCAGAGCTCACAGATTTTGTCAATGCATCTGTAGTATTCTTCAAAATGTCCACCTTTACCAGCAACACCTTTTTTTCTTCTATCATATCCCTCACAAAGTGATACTGAACATCAAAGTGATTTGTCTTTGAATGATATGCGGGGTTATTTGCTAAGAAAATTGCACTTTGGATGTCACAGTCTATCCTTATAGCTCCCTGTACTAACCCATACTTGAACAAAATCTCTACAACCAAACTGCTTCCTTGCTTGCATGAGTGGCTGCCATGTATTTTGCCATTGTAGTTGATAATGCCACTACAGATTGTTTATTACTCATCCAACTGACTGCACCTCCAAAAAGGTTAAACACATACCCACTTGTAGATCTTCTCTGATCCAGATCTCCAACCCAATCTGCATCATCAAAGCCACGGATATCCAACATTCTATCCAATCCTGGTCTTCCTTGGTAGCACAACCCATAATCACTAGTGCCACGAAAATACCTGAAAACCCACTTCACTACTGTCCAGTGCTCCTTCCCTGGTTTTGACATAAACTTGCTCAATAATCCCACTACATGTGCAATGTCTGGTCTAGTATAGACCATTGCATACATCAGGCTACGGACTGCACTTGCATATGGAACACGGGACATGTACTCTTCCTCTTCTTGTGTCTTGGGACACTGTTCAATAGATAACCTCACACCTACAGGAATAGGAACCTTCATCGATTTACTATCCTTCATATTAAACCTTTGTAGTATTGTCTCGACATACTTCCTCTAGTTTAACCAGAGCTTCCTCTTTGCCTGATCTATTTTAATTTCCATGCCCAAAATATAGTTTGCATCACCAAGATCTTTCATGTCAAATTTGGAGGACAATTGGGTCTTCAAATCTTGGATAATTTCTTTGTCATTTCCACCGAGAAACATATCATCCACATACAATACTAGATAAATAACACAATCACCAATTAATTTAAAAAACACACAGTGATCTGCTTTGCTTCTAGTAAAGTCAAGTCCCCGTATAAATGTATCAAATTTTTGATACCACATCCTTGGTGATTGTTTTAACCCATACAAAGACTTCTTTAACTTGAATACCAGTTCTTTCTTACCCTTCACCACAAAGCCTTCAGGTTGCTTCATGTATATTTCCTCTTCTAGATCCCTGCGAAGAAATGTTGTCTTCACATCCATCTGTTCTACCTCAAAATCAAAAGCAGAAACAACAGATAAAAGTAATCTAATAGAAATTACGTTGGCCACAGGAGAAAAAATATCAACAAAATCAATTCCCGGCACCTGGGAATAACCTTTTGCTACCAACCGAGCTTTGTATTTCTCCACCTTTCCTTCTGCATTTGTCTTCTTCTTGAACACCCGTTTGCTACCAGTGGGTTTCCTTCCAGCTGGCAACTCCACCAGATCCCAAGCCTCATTTTTGTGCAAAGATGCAATTTCATCAACCATGGCCTCTTTCCAGAGTTTTCCATCCTTTGAATCCATTGCTTCCTTCATTGTCTGGGATCATCATTAGTAACAGACAATGAAAAATTTGAATAGAAAGCAGATGGACTATACCTTTCAGGATGCCTTCTTTCTCGAACTGATCTTCTCACAGCCAGAGTTTGTGGATATTCATCTTCTGATTCCTCCTCTGTTGTAGAGTCTGATTCTTCCTCCTTAAGTTCAAACTCTATCTTCTCAGGTTCCTTTGGTTTGACTTCATGTTTAATAACATCTTTTACCTCTCTGAACACTGCATCTCGGCTATACACAACCTTCCTCGTTACTGGGTTCCAAAGCTTATAACCCTTTAAACAATCCTTATACCCAATAAAGATGCACTTTTCAGATTTACTATCCAACTTGGTTCTTTTCTCCTTTGAAACATGTACATATGCATCGCATCCAAATACCCTTAGAGGTGAAAGAGAGGGTTTCTTACCAGTCCATACCTCTTGTGGAGTCTTATCCTCCAACACTGATGAAGGTTACCCATTGACCAGGTAACATGTAGTATCCACCGCCTCTGCCTAAAATTCTTGTCCTAGCCCAACACCACTGAGCATACTTCTTGCCCTTTCCATTAATGTCTTGTTCATTCTTTCCGTAACTCCATTTTGCTGAGGTGTATATGGAGTAGTATTATGCCATGATATACCACACTTCTTACAAAATTCTTCAAATTCCTTGCTGCAAAACTCTCCACCATTATCTGTCCTCAGCACCTTTATCTTCTTCTCTGTCTGGTTTTCCACTAGAGCCTTAAATTCTTTAAACCTGTCAAAGACTTCAGATTTCTTCTTAAGGAAATATATCCATGTATTCATTGAGAAGTAATATATAAATGATACATAGTACACAGACTTACCCAGTGATGGAACCTTCATAGTTCCACACACATCACTCTACACAAGATCTAATATCTGTTTCGCTCTCTTACCACCAAAGGGGAAACTCACCCGATTCTGCTTCCCATATACACATTTTCACAGATATCAAAATCCAGAGAGCTATTACTCATACCTTCTACCATACCTTTACCATGAATTATTCGAAGGCCCTTCTCTCCAATATGTCCAAGCCTTTGATGCGACAACATGGTCTTCTCTCTAGAGACCACTAGATTTTCTGCTCCACTTTCAGGAACCACAGAATTGTTGCATGCATCAATAACAGTGCTACCTTGCAGCTTGTAAAAAGTTCCAATTCAAACTCCCCACATCAATAACAGTGCTCCTCAAACCATTTTGCAAGCATCCTTCTCGAACACTGTTTTTAAACCTGCATCATCCAACTTGCTTACAAAAATCCGATTTTTGGCTAATGCAGGAATATATAGAACACCTAGAAGCGTTCTAACCCTTCCACCTTGCAACTTCAACTTTACTTGTCCGTGACCAACGATTCTAGCCTTCCTGTCATCCCCCAAAAAGACATCACCACCATCATACTTCTCATACTCATAGAACCACTTTCTATGGGGAGTGAAGTGAAAAGATGCACCTGAGTCAATCAACCATGCCTCATGGTCTACATGTGTACTTGAAGCCAAGTACACATCCCCACCTTCATCTGAGGTGGTTTTCACCTCTGTAGAAGGAGCCTCATTAGATCCCTTTCCTTTCTTTGGAGCTTTAGATTTATAGTCCCTTTTGAAGTGGCCTTCCTTTCCGCATTTCCAGCACACCACCTTTACAGGTTTTCCTGGAGATTTAGATCTCCCTCTAGATTTAGATCTCCCACTCGATGACTTATTTTTGTTTATTTTCTGGGATCGTCCTCGTACAGATAAGGCATCACCATTCTGGCTCTCCATATTTTTCCGTCTCATCTCCTCCGTCAGCAAGACTGAGACTATTTCATCAAACTGCAAGGCAGTTGTATTGCTACCTATTGCAATAACCAGACTATCCCATGAATCTGGTAGAGAACAAAACAAACTGATGCACTTATCTTCATTTGAAATTTTAATATCAACATATGCTAACTGACTTACCATAGTATTAAATGCATTTAGATGCTCTGTCACCGAGTCTCCATCTTTCATCCTCAGGTTATAAGCTTTTTTCGCAGGAACAATTTATTCACCAGAGACTTAGATTGGTACAAAGTCCCTAACTTGTCCCACAAAGCCTTACTCATAGCTTCCCATGATACATTCAACAATACTGAATATGAGACACACAATCATATTGTGCTCTTTTCCTTCCGATCTAACTTCTTCCATTCTTCATCGGACACTCCCATTGGTTTAGTACCTGGATCTATCGTGATCCACTGATCTTTATCCATCAACAGATCCTCCATCTCGAGTTTCCACAACTCAAAACTCTGACCATTAAATTTCTCGATCTCTATCTTTCCACTTCTCACCATCTTCTTTCACCACTAGAATCGATCTCGTAGATCTCCCACTGAGCAAGGTCTACCACAGCCCCGAGCGAAACCCCTCAGTAACAAAGGCGTCCCCTTGAAGCCAAAACAACTCTGATACCAAATGTAGGTTTAACCCATACAAAAATTACCTGCATACGAATTCTAAAACACATAAAATAAACAATGCGAGAGCATTACACATAAAACACATATACACAGTGATTTTCCCCTAGATTCCAAAACTGGGACTACTAGCTTGATTTTTCATTATGTTCCTTTCAATGTTATAATACATATTTATACATGCCAAAGCATCCAATACCATGGACTGAAAACCATCACATCCAAAAACATGTGTGAAAATCATGCACAAAACTATAGGTGGGTCCGCCCATCCTAACATAGGGTCCAAAACCAAAATTTTTTGGGGCACTACCCCTGACCCCATAAAGTGGGGTTACAAGTACCCCTCAAACCCCCTGTGACCTCCCCCCCTCTAACCCCTAACTATGTGGGCTAGTCATGGAGTGAATATAACACAGCGCAACAGATTGAGGATCCTGAAATCACAGCGCCACTAAAAAAAAAAAGGTGAACATTGGTATAGATGAGGAGCCGAAGTACGCGACTCTGAGGGACTATTGGGATGATGCCACGGTGGATAAAGTCATCGAATTACTGTAGGAATATAGAGACTTATACCTAACCAAACTGATAGAATTAAAGGGGATTCTTGTGACCTAAGGGTGATGAAGATAACTCTGAAGTCGGACGTGAAGCCAATTAAGTAGCGTCCCTACCTTTGGAATCTAAAATATAAAGAAAAAGTCCATGAAGAATTGTACAAGATGCTTACAGCAGGAATTATTGAACCTGTCGAAGAATATGACTGGGTGAGTCCTATGATAGTACAAGAAAAGAAACAGAAGGGCGAAATTCATATATGCGTAGATCTCCAAAAACAGAATGATTTACTACGTTCATGACCAATTCCCCACCTCATTTACAGATGAAGTCCTGGAGAATGTTGGTGGACAGGAAGCATACTCATTCACGGACAGGTTCTTAGGATATCACCAAATCAAGATCGCACCGGAAGACAGGAGCAAGACCACCTTTGTGACCGAATGGGGATGCTTTCAGTACACTCTAATGCCCTTCAAATTGAAGAACGCGCTCACAATATTTTCGCGCGTAGTAGTGGTTGCATTCAAGAAATTCATTCATCAGTTTTTGGAGGTTTATTTTGATGATTGGACTGTATTTGGGCTAGTCAAGAAACATGTGGCAAGCTTACAATTGATGTTAGATACGTGTCGATGACATCAGATTGCACTAAATCTTAAGAAGTGTACCTTCCTCATTCCTTTCAGAAATTTGCTCGACCATGTGGTCTACAGATAAGGCTTGATGATGGACCCTTCGAAAATTACTGTCATACTCAATCTGGAAGCACTATGCAGTGTCAAACAACTCCACACCACATTGGGACACATTGGGTACTACCGAAAGTTTATTAAGGGTTCCGTACAAATAATGGCACCAATGGAACAATTGTTAAAAAAGGATGCTACATATTGTTGGAATGAGGATTGTAAGAAGAGTTTGGAGATTCTAAAGGAAAAAATGGCCTCTGCCCCCATTTTGGTTTTCCCGAAATGGAACATTGAATTTCATGTACATGTGGATGCATCGTGTATCGCACTAGGTGTCGTAATCACTCAGGAAGGAGTGGAAGGTATTGATCACCTGATCGTGTTCACATTTGGTGTCTGTCAAAAGCAGAAAAGAACTACTCCATCACTGAGCGCGAGGGATTGGAGATGTTATATGCGCTCCAGAATATCACCACTATCTACTCGGTGGGCATTTTAAAATGTATATTGATCACTCCGCATTAAAATACCTGGTGAATAAGCCTGTGTTGGTAGGGCATATCTGTAGATGGCTGTTACTGGTCCAAGAATATGACTTCAAGGTCATCATAAAGCCAGGACGCCTAAACGCCAGTCCAGATCACATGTCCCCAATTGAGAATGATGAGGAGCCAAAAAATTGAGAGGAAGGATTACCTGATGCACAACTCTATGCAACACACGTCGTGAATGGTCACTTTGAGGATATAATCCACTTCTTAACCACGGGGACCGCGCCACAAGGGTATTTAGTTCAACAGAAGAAAGAATTAGTGATACGCGTGGCAGTTTTCACTGTTATCGCAGGGCACCTCTACAAAATGGGAAATTATGAAATATTAAGAAGATATGTACCTAAATTTGAACGGGGACAAATCCTCGCAGAAGTACATAGAGGGGCTATAGGAGGACATTATGCAGGATGGGTGACAATGCAGAAGATTATTCGTGCCTGACTATGGTGGCCAACTCTACCTTAAGATTCAAAAGCATACTGTTGGGCCTGTGATGTATGTCAACGGACTGGGAAACCATCGTGAAGGGACGAAATGCCACTCAATCCATAGGTGACGTTGAAACCGTTTGAAAAATGGGCAATCGACTTTGTGGGGCCCATCACGCCTCAAGGAAATATGGGTGTGCGCTATATCATCACCGTGATAGAATACTTAACTCGATGGGCAGAAGCGCAACCGATTAAGGACTTCACAGCCGTTACAACTGTGAAATTCTTGTTTGAGAATGTGTTTACATAGTTTGGATGCCTGAGAATTCTAATGATCAACCATGAAACTCACTTCCTAAACAAAACTATTAGCGCACTCACTAAAGAATTCTAGGTATATCATCAACAAAGTACACTGTATCATCCACAAGTGAATGGGATAGTGGAAGCTTTCAACAAGATTTTAGATACTGGGTTGACCAAGGTCTGCAACGCGAAGTGCAACAATTGGGATTTGCACGTACCTGCTGTGTTATGGGCATACCGAACCACTTGCAAGAAACTGACAGGTCAGACACCTTTCCAGTTAGTCTATAGCATGGAAGTCGTCATGCCAATGGAATACATTGTACCTAGTTTGCGAATCACAACAATAATAGGCATGGAAGACTGTGGAGCATTGGAAGAAAGGCTTGTGCAACTAGAAGAACTAGAGGAGGAATGGTCTATGGTGGGATTCCATTAGAAAGTACAAAATCAGCGCAAAAAGGCTTGGCATGATCGCCATATCAAGTTGTGCACATTCAAAGAAAATGATTTAGTATTACTATATCACAACAAGTTCGAGAAATTCCCTGGAAAGCTCCAGATGCATTGGTTAGGACCATATGTTGTCAAAGAAGTCACAAATGGGGGTGCAGTTCAGCTCAGCAAGCTTAGTGGAGAGCCATTCCCTGGAAGAGTAAATGGTGGTCGCCTGAAGCTCTATATGGGTGGGCTGATAGCCTAACTAACCAACCATAGTAAAGTCTCACCGCTCTGCACAGTTGAAGGAGAGAACGGGACGATAAAGAAGTTTGTGAGGGAATTGTGTGACAATGGGGGTGTGCGTAGCATTGGTATGTCACAAGGATCGTGGTTACGTAGAGGGGGATGTGCTATTGCGTGGACAAGCAAGGAAGTGACCGTTGTCGTCAATGCTTGAATTAAGATGAAAAGGAGCGAGCGACGAGAAATTAAGTTATGGAGTATGAGCAATCTATGGTCAATCTAACATTAATAGGACAGAAAAGGAGGAAATGGCTGAATTTGAATTTCAACAAGGATATAAATCATAGTGGGGCGCCTACTGCACACATTGTAGTATCTGGAAGTTAGATATGGAACTCATGAACATTGACGGTGGAAGACTGAGCTAGGTGTTTTAAACAGAGATGCAAGGCTTTCTGAACAATGCAATGTTGCAAGCAGGGGGTGCCATGCTGCGCTCAACATTGATAGCGGGAGATGTACTGGAAATTCTCAGACAAGTAGTAGGACCAATTTTTATGCCGCTCCATGAACCATGGTTTGACAAGCATTCTACAAAAGCGATGGGAAAGATGGTGGATTCTGAGACAAATGATGGAATTATGCTTGCAAGTTCATCTCTGACAAGCCTTGAAGATTGGGATCTCTCGGATAGCAACATCTTTCTTGTAAAATTGCAACACAAGGTGCAGCAGATATTGAGTATATGGGACCAAAAAGTGCAAACTAGTTGTACCTGCATGAAAAGTTTATGGCTCTAGCATCTCAGCTAGAGCTAAAATCCTAGAAGGATCCACTTTGTGTTAACTGAGCAAAGCAGAATGAGAATCATCGGTTCAGCGAACTAGTAGGGGAAATGGAGTAGGAGCTTGAAGAAGCATGCAAGAAGCAAGAAAGGAACGATGAGGTGCAGTATGTAACTCACAGGGATGGTGAACCACGAATCTTAACAACGCGTCTAGCCACATCAATGAGTGACTTGGGATGAGTCATGATGATTGTGTTGGGGGCCTATATGGTAGCAGATCCCCCCGCGTAATGGTTTTGGGGCTGAAAGTCTGAAATTTGGGGTAAAATTATGGTAAAGGTTTTGCAAAGTGCACGGAGTGCGAATTGTAATGGGTTAAGTCCAAGGGTAGTCTGCCCTAAAATGTTACAGATTAATCTAAAATGTGTCGGTTTGCCCATGGTCCGCGGTCCGCGGACCATGGGAATGTATAAATAAAGCAAGGATCTAGGATTAGAAGACAATTTTTGTGGATAATAGCTTTGGTGTATGGGTTTTTGAAAGTGAAAGTGCTCTAAGTCTGTAAGTCTGAGTCTTGGGTAGAGGTTAGATTAGGCTCTGCAACTGTGTGTGTAGAGGCATGGTAGAGTCTGTAGTTGTGTGCACAGACCCCTGCAGCTATGTGGGCAGGGTGGAAAGTGGATTGTACTGAACGAAAGATTAATAAAGATAAGTATTTCTAAATTACTGTATATTTGATTGCAGATCTGAATGTTTATTCTTACGTTATGATTTTATGAAGTATATTTAAAGATTTATGGTTGCACGCGTTGGGTTTAAATTTTAAATGTTCGCTTAAAGACCTTAAGGAATAAATTAGATCTATAATAACAGTAATAAGACTAAGGATCTAAGAAAATCCCCTTCGCGGATCTTTGTGAAGGCCAGACTGTTGCGCGAAATAACAGAAGTGCATAGATCGGGTAGCGAAGTCTCCAGACCTCATCAAGACATCCCCAGGGTGCGGAAACCTAGTTCTAGCACCCTCCCATACTGCCTCGGGTGAGACTTCAGTTGTGCTCCACGGATTATTGCCAAAAAGGCCGGTAGTACAGGATTTGTTTGGCTAAAAACTCTTCCAAACTTGGGTCAAGGCTCAATAAGCCAACAACTGGACTATTTTTTAATTAACTGTTAATCCTAAATTAGATTACAGTTATTATTTAATTCATTATAATTTAATTATATATTTATATTTAATCTTAGTTATTCAAAAAATTATTATAAAAAAAACTTAATTAAAATATAATATATTATATTAATATTTAATAAATAATATATTAAAATTATAAGATTTAATTAAAATTATATTATATTATATTATAATATAGATATAAAATATATATTCTAATATAAAACCAAACCATTGGAATCAACCATAAACCAAACTAAACCGATATGAATCGAAAGTTAAAATATATAAGTGATAATGGAGGTGAGGAGAGGTAAGAGCATGGAGTTATAAGGAGGAAAGAGTTAAGTGAGAGAGGTATAAGAAGACTTATGTGAGGTTATGGAGGGATAAGGTGGAGTGAGGTGTAGTGGAGTGAGGTGAGGTGAGGTGGCGGGTGGGTGAGGTCACGGTGTTGGGAGATATAAGGAGGTGAAAAAAACTTTATATTAAAAACTTTTTACAACATCGCATTTCTCCAATTGCAAATTTAAAAAAAAAAAATTAAGGAGCTTAATGAAATTGCGATATGTGATATGCGATATCATAATCACAATTTGTTTTGGAAGGAAGAGAAGAGATGTGAACTAGGGCCCACGTGAATTAACGGTCCTACAAATTGGACTATAGCCACTTTGAAATTGTGGGGTTTTGGGTTTGGAATTTTGCATTAAAATAACAAATTGGAGTAAATTACCAAGATCCCAAATGTTGTTTTATGTGTTGTACAATTTAGCTGGGTCATTTTGTAGGACCGTTAGTGAAAAAAATGAAAGAATTAGAAAAAATTTACTAAGAGTTAATATTTACAATGAATGACTATTTTAATTGCAAAAAATGAAATATCATACATTTATTTACATTTTTTAGTCCAAGTGAGAAAATGATCAAACTTCAAATGAGTTCTATTTACAAACTGGTTCACCAAATTAGGCGAAACACATATTGATGGAAAACTTGTGAAAAGTTGAATTCAATGAAACAATCAAAATAGGAATCCAATGAAAATGAAAAATGACAAAATTGTAAGAAAATTAACCAAAATGAAAATCATAAAATATGCGTAGCCAAAAATTAATGGAAAGGGTCCCCATTATTCCAAAATTGGTGGGTGTTGAGTTTTCCTTACAACAGGGGGTGAATCAATATTAAGGCTATTTTTTACTCTTATATACCAATTTTATTTTCCTTTTTAAATTGGCATTCATCCATATAACTAGAAGCATATATAATGTGGCAGTAGCACAACCTCAACACACAAGCAAACAAACCATAAGCATCATATACATTAGACATAGGATTTTCGCGTGGAAACCCTTTCGGGAAAAAACCACAAAGCTTGTTGTTGTTATTGATGTAAATAGAAGAAGCTACTCTATTACATCAATTTGTTTGTGAGAAAACACTCACAAGAAGCACCAACTCCCTTTGATTGTTTGCTAGCACCGACTGGAAAGAAGCACCAATTCCCTTTGTTTGTAGACACATGTCCAACTTACTAGAAGTACTATATGAGGCACCGACCTCTTGGATTTTTCGCAAGCACCAACTTGCATCTCCTTAGGTTTATGCAAGCACTAACTCGCATGAGGCACCAACCCCAAAACCTTCCCAAGCTCCACTAGAGATGGAAGCACAAACTTCCTAATTGCAGGCACCAACCCACATTCAAACAAGAACTGGTTGTTCTCTATAGTTTGGCAGCAACTCTGCCTGATAACAACTTTGGACACTGCTCAATCTACTACACTTTGCAACTCTCTGAAGCTCTCTTCAGTAGCCCTATCATCTTCTCGTTAATAGTCACTCTCAATCCTCTGCTCTTTGCTCTTCATAACAGTCACTCTCCTCTCTTCCACTCTGCTCTCCACAGCACATAGTCTACCTTCTGCCTTGCTTCACACATCACAGGTTCAGCTCTTGGACTTATCTCTCTAAGGTACACACACAACCTTATTCACACAGCTCAGGAAACTTTTACCTTTAACACAGAGTACAGACACTTCAGCCTTGTCTCACAACTCACAAACAACTCTCGAGATAACGCACACAACACGGGAAACTATCGTTCATTACACATAGAGTGCATAGGAACTTTAGCCTCACACACATAGTGCTGCTCTTGGGGTCTTCTCTTTTCTTCTTCTTAGGCACACTTGGCCTTTAAACATAGAACTGGCTCTTACACAGCCTCTCACAGTAGTGCACTTACTCAGAGCTCTTTCCTCTTGGCTCTATGGCAACAATACTGCATTCCCCCTCTTTGCTCATTCGAGCTCCTGGGTTTTGTTCCTCTGTTGACTCCCTGATTGATGATGTCACATTGTTCTCATTCAACAGTGTACTTTATATCTCGGAATGGTCCTACACTCTACTATCTACGTCAGTCTTGGTCTCTGCCACTGTATTCATTGAGAATGACCAACTGACTGACCATTTCCTCCATACTGAGAATTAATTCTTAGTCCACTGCACACTCAAACCAAGAAAAGTCCTCTCTATCTGCAACTCTTACATCACTAAGGCTTTCCATGCTAAGAATATAATCTTAGTCCACCTGCACACTCCACTGAGACTCTCCATGCCTCTTCATGGCTTACAATACTTTGGCATGGATTTTCTATTTTGCGTTTATTTACAATGCATGCACTGGAGGTCTTCGATCATCAACCTTACATTTCTACATTCAAAACCACAACTATTGATTCATACATCTTAATATTGCCTAGTACCATCACATCACATCTTTTCATCATAGTGTTATGTAGTGGTGTAACACTATGAAACAACTAATTGCCGACCTCTGATCAAGTCTAGCCCATTTTACATTATGCCCCTTTTATATCTCCACTATGAGACTTAGTTCGCTGACCGAGCGCCAATCATATCAGAGCCCCCTATATCGTCGTTTTTCATTTGTTTCCAATGTGCTTGCAACCAAAACCTACTATCGCCAATCTCCAATTTTTAGGCTCCTTCCACTTAGCCCTTACCACACTCTTACCATAGGACCAAGGGCAGTAACAAGGGGCTTGGCCTTAATGCGCTAAGTGTTTCAGTGCTCTCCCAGGGGTCTTTTTATTTTGTTAAAGCTCCAAGCACTTGGTTTCTTGTGTGTTCCACAACCAAGTGCTAACACCATCAAAGACCCCTTATCGACATTTTTCACTTGTTTCACATATGCCAACAACCACAAATCGTCAATTTTTTATTGTCGATAGGCCCCTCTATTCAACCCTACCCTTTGGTTCCTTAAGACTTCATGACCACATACTAGCCCTCACATCATATCCCTCTAATTGATGATTTCCAAATCTGGCCAATGAGCCAACCATCGCAAACCTCTGATCTTCGATCACCAATGTGACATCATCAACTGCCACATGGTGTCTTCTGACCAGTTATGCATGTCACTTAGATATGGCCCATTAGGCCATCCATAAACATCAAAAAAACCTACCATGTGTCCCTTAGTACGATGATGTCATGTTGATGTAAGCAGCCACGTGTCCCTTATTGGAACCAATTCAATCTTGCCACTTTTCCTTATCGGAGCTCTATTGATGCTGCCATCTGTCCTTATTGGAAGCTACCAGACGCTACTATCTCTCCTTATCATAGCTTACCACTAGTTTCCGTGTGTCCTCATCAAAGCTTATAACTAGGTGCCATATGTTCTTATTGGAGCCTACAAGACATTGTCTTGTGTCCTCATCAAAGCCCATCAGTAGCTACCATGTGTCCTTTTCGAACCCAATCAGATCATACCACGTGTACTTCCTAGAGGATAAAGAAACTGCCTTGCCCACCTTGGTTTTGCGATTAATTCCTTTATAGTTTTTCTTTTGGCCTTCCAAACAATTTAAAAAAGAATGCAATTTCCTAGCCTTTTTAAGCTCAATCGGTGTTCACTGATCGAGACTTTCCCATTGTTGTCACTTTGAAAACATTGATCACCGATATGTGATATGGCATTGACCCACCACCTGATGATCGCCGATTTGGCCTTGTGCCTTTCCTTTGATCTACAAGACCTTTGATATGTGGGACATCCGATATGTTGGACCTCAGATGCTCTAACTCGTGAGACCTCCGATTTGTAGGACTTTCGATAAGTGGGATCTCTGATCTACGAGACTTCTGATCTGCAGGAGTTCTGATTTGTGGGACTTCCGATCTATAAGAATTCCTATGCTCCAACTTGTGAGACCTACGATTTTCAACTACCAATATTTCTTCCCTTTGATTGTCGATTGGTGATATGGCTTGGTCTCCAACCTTTGATCTCTGATATGTTCAAGTCCCTTGCTTGAGGCTTCAAACCCTTGAACTTCATCAGGTTATAATGTTTGAACCATAAGTCCATTTCTGGACTTCCACATATCGTTGGAAATCTCTTCTAGATAAATTTCCATTGGAAAGGGTTTGATTAAACATTGAGCCCATCTGCTACCTCAAAATATGGCCCCAAACACACTAACATTCTTTCTACTCCTTGACTCTCTGGACATTGGAAATCACACCCACCAAGGTGATCCCCTGATGAAGCCTGAAACAACCATGGACTTCCATCCCTGGCCATAACTACCAATCATCTATTGCAACAAGCATATGATCTTGTCTGGTTGACATCAATGCCAACACTACTGCCAATTAGTTAGGTACTTCCAACTACCCAACACACTCTAGCATGACTATGGACATCAATTCCAACACACTTGTAGATGCCTTCAGTAGGCCACTAGCCATATACACTATTCCAACTATTTAACAAAACCACCTGGATCACTTAGGCTTCCGAGCATTTTTCCTTGTTGTAGTTGTTGCCTTTCAAAGCCTTTTGATCTCCTCCTTAGTTTAGCACCCAACACATGCATTCATGATCCCATGTATTGGAAAATTAGTCACACTCCTCACACATTTTGCATAACCCTTAAGGCTTATACTTCCAGGCTCATACACTCAAACCTAGATCGACATTTCTCAATCCACACCAAATCTCAGCAATAATGTTCACATGTAGTTCCACTATAGGGTTGATGTCTCTCTTCCTTTTCATTTCTATTGAGCTTAAAATTATGTGAGCGACATGCGCATATTCAAATCCTCTACAATATTTCTGCGTTGTAGTTACAACCTTTAACCTCTTTCTCAACAAATTCTCATGCATTAGTAAGTAAACATGGTTGCTCTCACTATGAAAGCAGTGCACTTGTTGTTTCTCAATTTCCTATCTCATATGATAGTCTCAAAAGACATCTTGGCCTCCTTGTTTGGCTCAGACTTTATAATTTTTCTCCTTCATTACTAGAACCTAAAAAACCTTCATGTCCTCTATAGTATGGCATACCACTTCCTTGTCTGACGGTATATCCCCTTTGAAGTTGCCACCATGTCCAGGACCATAGCCACTGCCAGATCCTTCTTGTGCATGACCTGAATTTAGGTGCGTATGGTGCCTCCACTTAGGCTATGACCTTCTTATACATTGGCCATCTCCTTCCTTAGGAAACTTCTTCTTAGCCATGGGAGTGGCCTTCTTCTCTGCAATAAGGGAAATCTATGCAAGGAGCTTCACCAATATTTATACGAACTCTTCACCACAAACTACACCTTCACACAACTTCTGCATCTATTTCTCTTGATCCACCTTTGGATCTGATACCAAATGTTGGGACTCTAATAACTAATCATTATAATACACACTAACCAAATCCATAATACTGAGGATTAGGTGTCTAACATTATAATGTTGAAAAAGTTCAAAGTCCTTATAATTTGATTGCAATTGATAGATGGTGTGTGTCTGCAAACTTTACTGAAGAGAAAAGATAAATGTTGTGATAAAAATGGGTAAATAGGTGCAGGATGAGGAATATGAATCTGCATTCCCAAGTCAAGTTGGTAGGTCTTATGCTCACCATAGATCAACAAATATTGTCTACATTCTTAAAGGGTCTATGCGTTGTATTAAATGAGGCTAACACATACAGTAATGAACTATTATCTTAAAATTCTGACATGATAACATATACATAGCTTACACTTCCCTCTATTAGGGTTACCTAGGCATGTATTTATTTACCTCAATTTGTGGCCAATATCATAGTCACATGTCTATGCTTTTCATTTGCATGGATCTATGTTGGCTAGCTAGTAAGCTCAATTTTCCATTAGTGTAATAATGACCATAAGTTATCTTTCGCAACTTAATAGAAAAGGCATATTTTCTCAACATTAAGAAAAGGGACAGCCGATCGGTGATGTCATATGTCTTTTCCCATTTTCTGAGCATCACATTCACCAACACTTCTTTAAGTATCTCTTCTATTACAAGTGAAAGTTAGATTGCTTCACTTTGTTGAATGATCTACTCAAGTGGTTAGTTTGGGTGTTGAATTTTTAGCCATATTTAAATTGAAATCGTGTAGAAAGTTGGAGATAAATTAATTGAAATCACCATTTCATCAAATTTATGATGAAATTTTATGGAATAATTTAAACCTAATTACCAACTAACAAATCATTTTAAAGCTATTTAATTTGTTTTCTAAATAAGATATAAACCTTCCTTAGCGGCCAACCTTAAGGGAATGTTAGATTATGATGTTATTAATGTTATATCAATCACAATAAAGTTACCCTAAACAAAATGTTTTGCTCGCCCCCTATAAAGCGTTGTTAATTTGAAGTGAGTGATGCTCAATGAATATGTAAATAAATTTAAATTCAACATGATTATCAATGTACGTTGGCCACAAATAAAATGATATATAAAATTTCAACAAACGAATCATAAATTGCACTAATAGATACACCATTTTTAATATCCTATTGGAATGCATGCGTAAGGTCTCATCTATCGAGGCAACAA
Source organism: Pinus taeda (assembly GCA_000404065.3). NCBI lineage: Eukaryota > Viridiplantae > Streptophyta > Pinopsida > Pinales > Pinaceae > Pinus > Pinus taeda. The sequence goes on along the minus strand of APFE031004523.1, from coordinate 36,712 downwards.
ATTTTCCTGGATAACAAAAAAATTGATGGAATCTGCAAAACAAAATTCAAAAAGTATGATAGTAGGAGTATTTCGATCATTCTTTTGATGGTGGAAATGGATTCAACACCATAAAAAACCCATGGGCACCCAAAATCTTGAAGTTTGTTAGCTCTAACCAGGGTTTACAAGAAATAAGAAAAATAAGAAATTGATAGTAATTGCCAAAAAATCATATTATTAGAAAATAAAAATATAAAATTTTGATGTCACACACACACACACATATATATGTAGATATATAGATATATATATAGATAATTTTTTTCTCAATTTACATTATTATGTTTCAAAACTTAGAAAATAAAACTTTGATATTTCATATATAAACTTGGTTATGCAATATGGGTTACAACTAAATAAGTTGAAATGTACTAGTTTCAAGATGAATATAGCTAAGAGAGGAGAAGTTGTGAGTGCAATCCTTGTAGAGTCTTATGGGTTTAAAAGTAATTGTTATATTCCAATGACATTTGCCTTATTTTTTATGCTTGAAATGTGAGGAAACATTTGAAGGATTTTCCCAAGGAATTTTTTCATTGATTAGATATTATTGCCAATAAAAATTTTCCGACCATTAATTAAAAATTAATGTATACATTGCTTTAAGATTAAAAAGATGGTTTGCACGGTTAATCTCTAGGAGTTTTAGTAAAGGACTATAAATCACTTAAAAGGAAATTCACCATTACCAAAACCCTTGACTACAAAGAGGCACAATAACAATATGTTCAAAACGACAAAAATAACAAAGTGCATAAGTTGAGGGTGTTAGGTTCCTATAAAAATAGGGATCATAATTTTGAATTGATTATGTTAAGTCTTGTAATATTGTACATACCTTTGCTTTTCTTCAAATGTTTTCCATATTAAAAAATTAAAAAATGTAAAGAGGATATGTCCTAAAAGAAATATCAAAGGACAAAAAGAAAAAGAAATGATAAAAAAAGTGAAAAATATGAACCCCAAACAAAAACAGATCAATGAAAGTGTGCACATTCAAATGCCACTCGTCTCAGTTTACTTTTATGTACAAAATAATGGTTGTGTGCATCTTTTCATAAATTCCATAGACCATGATAGTCAAATAGTTTAATCTTGACTACTTCATGCTTTAAATTTCATGTTTATAGTTAGAGAATAAGGATCTAGCCAAACTGTTTAACCTTGGCACATCAATAGTTAGGTAAATAAATAAAAATGTGCTCATAAGCTTAATCTGAGCCATTGGAAGTTATAAGGTTAGAATTAGATAGTTTACTTGTCAAAAGAAAAGGAAAGAAAAGGGTCTCCTAGTTTAAATGCACCCAATAAAGTGAAGAAAAAATGTTAGGGTAAGTAAAGGGTAGGTAGAAGAAAGGTTGCAGAAGTACAAGGGTATTGAAGCATAGGAACACTTATCATGCTTAACCATATGTTTCAGTGTGTAGGAGTAGTTATGGAAGTGAAAGGATGTTCACAAGTATTTGATTAACTTCCCTTGATTTCATTTCACACCACTTCATACTTACTAGTTTCCCCATTATCTCATCATGTCTTATGAAAATACCCTTTCCCTTTATTTTAACCCTTACCCCTTGGTTTCATACATTTCCCTAGCAAATTACCCTCCAAAACTCATTTCCCAACCCAAAACCCCTTTTCCCTAGTGTGAAACCCATTCCCCTTGAAAAAGTACCATTTCCCCTCATTTTAACCTTTTTTCCTTAATTTCAACCTTTTTTCCCTAGAGATTTCCCTTTAAAAATCACCCCCCCTTATTAATTTCCTTTTTCCCTAAAAAACCCACAAAACCCCCTTGTCCTATGTTTAAATTCCCCATCCCCCCCAACATTACTTTATTAACTCTGCCATTCATACATTTCCCGAAAAAACCCTTTTAACCCATAAACCCCTTATATCCTAAGTTTTGTCCCCCACTTCCCGCACATTGCTTAACTAACTCCGCAAATTCACTTTTTCCCGATATAAATCCTTTTAACCCACCACCCTTGGTGCGGTTAATAAACCTCTGCTATATTTTAACCTCGGTCTCACTGTATTAAACCCACTTATTATATTTTAAACCCGCACTTTATTCATTAAATTAATTACAAATCATTTGTAATTATCCCCCAGGTTCCTCAAATCTTTGCGCGATTTCCCTCCGTGCAGCTTCACCGTGCAATAACTGTTAGATCTTTCACCCCCAGATTTGATGGTATGCATCCATATCACGTTCATTTCTTTTCTGAGATTTACCCGCCGAAGAGCACGTGAGATTCGTGGTTTTGCTCGGGCCCCTTTCGGTTACATGGAAACTTTGGGTTAACTCTTGTACCCTCATGAAAAAACCACACGATTGCCAAAAGCGATGTGATGAACCTTAATACTGCATCTCCGCCAAAAGCCAAAACTACCCACTGTTCACTTATAATCTCCACACCCAAAAGTTAACCGTTACCCATTTAAAAGCCAAAGACCCTTATTTTTTCTCTTATCACTTGTTTTCACTGCAAACTACTCCTAAGCCTTCTTGCGCCACCCTGAGCATCTAAAACTCAATTCGACCACCAATTACCTTCTAAACACGCTCTGAACTCTGTCCACGGACTTCCCAGTTCCCTGAAGCCATTATCACCTCCCTGTCAACCTCTGTTTTTTATTAATTATTGGTTTATTTTTGCAAGTAATCATATAAGACTTGGACAAACAGTTTTTATACTAGTTAAAAACCTGTTTGTTCCAGATTCTCAGGGAATGTATTCGAATGGTTTTCATCAACAAAAAATTTAGTAAAGCAGCAGAAAAAAGGGAAACAATTTACACAATAATGGTTAAAACATAGATGAAATCATTTTCACCAGCACAACAAAAGACTCTTACAAACCACTCTCCAAGAAAAATTTTCTACTTTACATGTGTCTTTTAGTAAAAATCATTTTTACTCAAAACATAAAAGCATGAAAGAGTGAGTAAGATTTACAGTGAAAGGTAAAAGTAAAAGTAGGTGACAGAGCATTCATAGTAAAAGACTAAACATAGGAGACAAATAAAGAAATATAGTTGAAAGACAAACAGATGAAAGTGCATCAGATGAAAGGTCATAAGTAAATATGACATCCAGTGTAAAGACCAAACAAAAAAGTAGCTTAAAGGGAAAAATATCAAAGACTAGAAGCCAGTAGAACCTAAATAATAGGCACATTTTTTCAGTGAGTTGAAAGGTGTCACTACCTTTTAGCATCCAAATATTTTACTCCTAGAATAAATACTAGTCAGTTGATAGGATAATTTGTAATAATTTTTGTATAAATACTTCATACTTCGAAGTATTGAGTTGGGTGGATTTCTGAATATTGATGTAGCTAACTGATCTACTACCTAAGGGTTATTGTACCAATTTCTAGTTGACAGACAGGACAAGTTATAAAGAAACTTCTTTACAAGATTCATGTGTTGAGCTATCTCAGTGAAGTACAAATTTCCTCTATTTTATGTTCTTTTTCTAAGTGTTTCATAAACTTAAATTTCATCCAAATTTGAATGAATTAAACTGGAAATATAACTCAAAACTTGTTTAAGTACACTCTATTTTGCACAGTTGATCATTTATATGTTTTCTTCTGATATCTGGATTTGAGAACCCTTAATTTCTCTCCCATCCCAATTGACCTCTTGCATTTCTCTTCATAATCCAGTTTAAGGAATCCTTGGCTGCTCCTTGATCCCGATTGGAAATCATTTCACCATCCAGACTTTGAGATATGATATTGCTAAGCTATCTTGCCCTGTAACATTTTCTTTATGGTTTGTTGTTGTTCTGTTTTCAAAGCCTGATTGACTCCATATCCTAATAGAAAATAGGCATTAATATATTCATCTAAGTAAGTGATCCCACCACCCAAATTCAAATCAAAACCAAAGAACACTCATAACTAGCCTAAAATCACATAACTAAAACAAAGTTAAATCATAAAGAGAGATCCCTCTCTGAGATTAGGAAGGCTAGATCCTAATCTCAAAGGTAGGTTTGTGGTTACCTCAGTGATTTCTTTCCTTAACATTGAGAAATTTTCTGAGTGATAACAGAGGATAAGAAATAGCACCATTAATGGGTGTCAGTCATTGTGATCATTACGGGTTGAATCTTGAGTAATCATTGGAGGATCATTATCCATAGGTTGATTCCCTTAGCCTCTTTGACAGGATCAATATTCTTAGAGATTTCCAAGGTCAATGCTGAAAGTTGTTTATCATCCTTAGTCAAGAGAAAAGGCTAGTCACATCTCTTCTTCTTGGATTCGGAATTTGTTTTTCGCTTGGTGGCAAGCCTTCTTTCACCTCCATCTTATGGCATTAACAAGGTTGAGATGAGGTAGTAGGTCTTGCTAGATTTTTAGCATGGAACAATGCAACCCACTCCAAAATTCTAACAATTTATCATTGTAAGTGGTCCATTTTCAAGCATCTATCATGTGCATGTATTATAATAGGAAAATATAGTTTGGCACAAGTCCAACCACTGTTATACCTTGAGAAAGTGCATGACGGTTCTTTTTCATTAAACCACATATCATTAGTTTCTTCCTAGTTGAAATATCTTCACTAACAAGAAGTTAGAGTGGAATTCAAGAGCTTAAGGAAGGCAATTGCATAGAAAAGTAGCCTTGTATGAGACTGAGTTAGGGAGATATTTTTGATACAAGGTTGAAGCCAAACTTTGTCAAATTTTGTTGGGGAACACAACAAAAAAATATGCTATAAAGTGTTAGCTAACCCAAAATGGGTACAATGAGGGCTTTACAATTCCAAGTATGTTAACCTTTTTGCCCATAGGTAGATCTCCTACAATTAAAGCCTGGGAAAGAGAGCTTGCTTCATCAACAAGATCAGATTCCACATGCTCCTGAATTGTAGTCATGGGGGCTTCACCTTCGTGACCAATATATTATCACATACATTTAATATATGGGGGTTTTAAAATTGTGAAAAAATAAGTCAATATATTATAGGTATTAGTTTGGTGTTATGTAGGGTACATGGGCGTTTATAGGTTTTGGAAGTTATAAAAATGGGTATCAAGTAAAAATTAGTGATATATCTTAGTAAAAATAGGGAGCTTTCTAATCGAAAATATGTATCGGGAGGGGTATAACATAAAATAATTCAGAATATATTTATCAATATTTAATGAAATTAGGTGTATTCTTTAATATCTCATTGATGTAGATACTATTTCATAGGTCCATTAAGTAAACAAATCATGATTGGAATAACCATGATTTTTGTTTAAATTTTAGGTGCTAAATCTTATTCATGTGACTATCCAACTCAATGTTGAAATATATCCATTTGTAGCCTTGAATTTCCCAATATATATTAAATCTTGTGGCTCATCCCATGTGTAGTTTCATATCAAGCCTTAGGTATCGAGAAGCGCAACTTGGGGATAAGGTTATCTGAGATAACACCCTAAACATGTAACAAGATAAAATTGTTTAAGTTGGACAACATGAATTTATGCCTAACTTCCAATGAGGTGGCACACTCCATTGTTTATCTATCAATTAAGTATTTATCCATTTAGATAACTTGTTTAAACAACTTCAGGGGTGAGAACCATATTAGCTCAAAAAATCAATGTTCCTTGTGCAAAACTAGGAATGATTTCCATTGACAATGATTGTTAATGGAAAACTCAAAATGAAATGAAGGTTGTCCCCACAGAAGGAAATGTACCATAACTTCCTAACCCTTCCACATTCTTTGAATAACATGTGCCAACAACCTTGGTCTGAACTAGCATGACCACAAAAGTTTGAAAAGTAAAATCCCACCAAGATGTCTTTCCTGAAGGATCCCCTTCACCAATATTTTGCATTATAAATACATTACATGACTCTTCTCTATCTACAAAGCACACCACCTATTTGGCACAAAAATGCTATCCTTGAATCCTAGTTTTAATGATACCCAAGCCACCATGTTCATGAAAAAATTTAAATAAAGATATCAATGAACTCTAGGAAAGCATTTTCCATTAGAGTTACTAACCCATAGGAAGTTATAAAGGGACTTTTCGTAGCTTTGATAGACTAGGTTGGAAGGAACTCGAATACCAAGTGCTAATAGACTAGGTTGAAGGGAACCCAATTGTGGGAATAGTATGAATCATTGTTGTAACACCTCATCTTTGTGCATCCTACTTAGTTTCCCTCTCACCATGGATAGTGGTTTCATTATCAATGCATGCTTATTCTAGATTTTGGATGTTCCCTTTTTTCTAAAGAGATATGTTAAACCTTCATGTTGTTTAGATACAATATGATGTATTTGTATATAAATTATTGTGATTGGAATGAATACATTATTAGGGTTCTTATAGCTAATGATTGAAATATATATTGATGATCCACCTTTTTTTGATGACTTAATGGTTTGGTAAAGCACTGTGATGTTCTTTTGATTAACTAATATTTTTTTTAGATTTATGTTTCCTAAGATCCATAACAACTTGTCTTAGATATTGGAAGAAACCCATACAAATGATAATCATGTGGTGGAAATTGTACCCAATGGAAAGGATTTGTGCCTAATGTGGATTGGGCATGTAGAGGAAATTACCTTGTGAGACTTGATGAGGAAAATATTGATCCAAAACACTTGAAATATGTCCCCAAAGTTGATTCAAGATCAAAGGTTTAAGGGGGAATGGTATAATTCATCATTTTGTTTATTTTATGACCTTAGTAATTTTCGCCATAACCTCGATATTGTCCCAAGATTTTTTAGGTGTGGTAAATAGTTTTGAAAGGGGGATGGTAAAACCAAAAGATTTTCTTTGTAGTATTTTTACCCCTTAACCTCAATTTTCCCTCAAATATTTTTAGATGTGGTAAATAATCTTGGAATGTGAGAAGGTAAAACTAGAAAACTTTCCTAGTAGTTATTACCTTCTTGGGAAATTTGAAAAGAGGAAGAATAGCTTGAGGAAGGGAATTATACATTTGTTGGTTGTTGCTTTGAGAAAGGGAAAGCGATTATTGATTTATTATCTCAAGCAATAGTTTGAACATTTATCCAACATTGTCTTAGTGGGAAAGACGAGGATAGGGTTGTACCTAGCCTGATGGGTTGTTAAGGCCCAACATTGAGCATAACAATAATTGCCAAAGGGTTCTGCACAACATAATAATTGTGTCTAGTTGGATTTTTTTATCCATTATTATGATTTCCAAGGAAAGGGAAGTGATTTATGTAGATAAGTTAGGGAATGTTTCCTTATATTTTCATTACTTTTAAGCCTTGATCAATGAGCATTGCCTAGTTTTAGATGTTGCATTTGTAGGATGTGATGTCTCCCACATTAATGTTTTTTCTATGGACATTAGTTAACAATAGCATTTGGTCTTCATCACGCCATAAAAGTATGCATACACAATAAACATGCTACTAAGTTATAATATGTTCTAATATACTAATTATTTTCAATCTCTTAAGGGTATTTCCAATAGGTGGAAACCATCCCGATGGGTTTATACTAGGTTGTGATATTTATTTATTTTTACACTAATGAGAATATTGTATTAATTGTAAAATCTATGATCGAATCATAGTTGTACATCTAGAGTTGTGTTATGATTTTCTTCCATCTTCAGTAGCGTCTACAGACTCCTAAACCAAAATTATCTTCTCAAGATGAATACAATTGGTATTAAGCATATACGGGTCTTTAGAGGTGAATACATTCCAATATAACCCAAAAATCAAGAAAAATATGTAGTACATATAGTCTACTTCAAAATAAAATCCTTGATTACAACATACTTCCTCGGATTGACTGGAACATTCAAGTCTACATGCTTAACATTAGAGTTGTTGGAACTAACTAAATATTTCATTATTGGGCACGGGATCCCCCAAGGGCAGTTTTCGGGCTTAGAGCCCAGATTTTGGTTCGATTTTGTAATTCCAATGTAAAGACTCCACATTTTGTGGGCATGGAGCATGTAGTTGTTAAAAATTCATAGGGTTGTCCACCCTTATTTTGATATTATAATGCCGATTGTAGAAGATCTACCCATTGTCTGTGGAACATGGGATTGTATAAATAGAGCGAAGCTCTAAGTAGTTTAAAAAAGAAAAGAATAATACAGAGATGGAATAAGGATTTATGTGAGATAGCTCCTGAGTGCAAAGTCTATTTTTGGGTTGTAATGTAGGTAGAGGCTTTATAGTTGGGTGCACAAAGGCCTAGTAGTCCGCAGTTGAGTGCGTGGACCCTTGTAGCTGAGTGCGTAGAGCGAGTCGAGTCTGTACTTGGGTTCGCAAAGCCCCGGAGAAAGAGGCCGAGTTTGATTTGGAGCTCGCTCAAGAAACCTTTATGGAAGCTAAGAAGAGCTTCATAGATTCCTCCACTTCAGGAAGCAAAGATAAATCGAAGCCGGAAATGGACCCGTCCATGCTGACAACTTTCTTGGAAACCTGTATGAAATTCCTACGCGACAGTAAGGTTGTGAAAGGGCTACATGAAATTATCAACAGATGCGTTGGGACCACGCTACGAGAACTGTGTTTAGTCCAAAATATTGGAAAGCATAAGACAAGGACAAGCCGTGAAATGAGACTCATCGCGCAGATCAAAGAATATGAAATCGATCAAGTCATCCTAGATTTGGGATCAGATGCGAATGTTCTGCCAAAACGAACATAGGAGCGAATGGGGAGACCTACGCTGCAATGGTCTCCAATTTAGCTGAGAATGGAGAATCAACAGAAAATCATACCCATGGGGCGATTGCAGGGAATAACTATGGATATTGAGGGAGTGAGCACACTGGCGGATTTTGAAGTAATAGAGATTGTTGATGACGACAATTCCTATCCCACGCTCCTGGGAATTGACTAGGCCACTGATATGAATGTGGTAATTAATCTAAAGAAGTGAATAATGTTCTTTAAAAATACGTCACGGCGCATAATTATACCCCTGGACCCTGCTGAAGGATTGCGCTATACGGAGATGAATGTGATGTCGGTTTATTCCAACTAGACCTTCCTTCCCGCTGGTTGCTTCGTGCCCAGTTCTAACCTTCAGTACCTTCACGAGGTGTTACAACCAGCCTACGTGCAACCCTAACTAGGGGTTGAGATACTTTCACGTTGCTAGGGCAGCGAACTCTTCTATTTCCCAAATTTGACAAATTATCTTACTTATTTTATTTACAGATATTAATTATCTTCGCGTAAGCAAATATTCTAACTTGCGTTCACTTAACCAATACAATTATGCACATTCGCACATCATATAAGCATTAGAAGTGAAATTTATACCCAATATAACGAATGCACAAACAAGAAATAAATACACAGAAATGATACAAAACATCTCTTTATTAATACTTCCAGAAGATTACAGACTCGACTTGCCCTATGCACTCAGTTGCAGGGGTCCATGCACTTAGTTGTGGACTACTAGGCCTCTGCGCACTCAGCTACAAAGCCTTTACCTATGCTATGACCTAAAACTAGACTTTACACTCCAAAGCTATCTTGCATACATCCTTATTCCATCTATGTATTATTCTTTTCTTTTATTAACTACTTAGAGCTTCGTTCTATTTATACAATCCCGTGGTTCGCGGACCATGGGTAGACCTTCTACAGTCGACATTATATTATCAAAATAATGGCGAACAACCCTATGAATTTTTAACAACTACGCACTCCGTACCCACAAAATGCATAGTCTTTACATTGGAATTACAAAATCGGACCAAAATCTAGGCTCTAAGCCCCAAAACTGCCCTTGGGGGATCCCGCACCCAACATTCATATTCAAGACCAAACTACTAACCATAGATCTCAATTTAGTCTCTTGGAGTAGGAGAATATGGAGTTTTCTTTTTTGAACTAATGATTTAACCTCTAACATTCTTTTGTCTGACCACAACCCACTAGAATTCCAAGAGATTAGTTTCATCATTTGCTATTAGATTTTGTTCCCATTAATTAGGCCTGAATTGACTCATTTCCTTCTATTTTGTCTCCCTATAATGCGCTTGTTCAAATTAACTTATCTTCCTGATTCTTAATCATTTTCATCTTTTTAAATTCAAACCTCTTTATTCATTTTTCCTCCCACCTTGTGATGAGTGTGATCTTGTTCCTTCTCTTTATCTGTATCCAATTTTTCATTAGTTAAAATGGCAAGGGAGGGGCGCATTCGAGCTGCCTTAGTAGAGTGGAACTTGCTCTTATTCGAGGAAGAGTTAATCTTGCTTGCCACATGGGCAGGGGAATCCTCAAGGGGTGGAATCCCATCCTCAAGAGGATCAGGATAGGCTTTGGAGTCGTTCCCATAAGAGGGAGCGATATTGCTTGAGGGAGTCTCAACTTCCTCTTCAACCAAATTGAGCACTTCAAAACTTTTTCTATTAGCCCTCATTGCACCATGATTGTTGGTACCATCTTCTGGAGCCGATTTCGCATGTGTTGGATAGGTTGGGCCCTTGCCTTTGTTCCATGTGGGATCAATATATTATGGATGGTTGAATTTTTAGATGGTCCCCTTTTCATTTTGGGTTGTTTTCATTGATCACGTTCTTCCACCCTATCCCATTCCTCCTCAATCTTCTTTTTATAACTTTTAGAAAATTGTCTATACTCATTGATGAGCCCCGAGTTGGGTAACTTATTGGGCTCATTTTGCCTAATTTTCCTTGTTCAATCCTCCATTTTTCATAGATTATGCATGTCTTTTTAGTATGTTTATGTTGTTTGAACGAATAGGGGTGGTCACTCCACTAGGGAGGCTAATACATGGTTATTTCAAGTTTTTTGGACAAGTTTTGGAGTAAGACCAAGCAATCATGGGACAGGTGGCAGCCAAGCTTGAGGTGAGGATTGGTAGGGGGGTTGTCTTTGGCATTAAATGACCCTTCCTCGAAATCTCCACCCTCAACTCCGAGCTCAACAGCCACCAAAACGAATCTTAAAGGCAGCCAAGCAGCTTTGGGAAGAGTGACTATTTATTGCAGTGGAACAACTGAGTCCATGGAATTTAGGAGTGCTGCTAGGCCCCTCATAGTGTATAAATAAGAAGGCCTCAACCTTTGTAGTTTACTTTTGGAACTGTTGTAATTTTGCACTAGAGTGCTGTCATTTTCCCATCTCGTTTTCTTGTAGCTACTGCTGTATAACTTTCTTGTGATGATTATTTTGGATAATAAAAAGTAGTTCTATTTGGAATCAGCTCTGATTTTTTTATAGGAGCCTGTAGCTCTTGGGGTTGGGCCCAAACTAAGAGCCAAGGCCTCCTTCATGTATTGTTATTTGTTTTTATGTCTTTGCAAAATAATTTATGTTTAGTAGATTAACACTTTGCTAGTTACATAGGTCATAGTTAATGATCAGATAGGCTTTTGCATGCTCAGATTTAGTTGATAGATTAGTAACAGGGAAGATCTCCAGAAAAAGGCCATCAACCACCTCTAATCTCACCTCTCCCTCAGTGGGGTCGTGAGCTGGGACAAAGGTGACATTGCTGCCAACAAAAACGTTGTTTTGCTTTGTCATGCAATTCTTAGTGCTGGAATCCTCATTTGCAGATGCTGATATTAGTAGTGTTTAAATCCTTCAGTTTGTGATTGCTTAGTTGTATAGTTATTTCATGCATTTCATTTCGAATCAACTTCTATTGATTCCCTTTTGCTGTTACTTAGGTCAGAATAGAGTGAAGTAACTAGGTCATAGGTTTTATAAGTGTTTGTTTGTCAGTTTGAAAAACCACTTGTAGAGTACCTGTTATCCTTCCTTACCCACCCATACTCCATCCAACCTACCTACTTCATCCTTCACTTAGAACCTTTACCTTACATTTGCCTCATTTTCTTACTTTGCCATGATTCTCATCTTCTTGTGCAACATTGTTTCATCCCTCCTTGAACAAATCTAACCATCTGCGCCACTCCTCAACTCCATCCTCCAAGTCTTGAACTCCCCTACACCCCTATTTCACCTCCATACTCATTCCTCCACCTTTCTCCCTCCATCCATGCTCTAAAATCCCATTTCTGAACATCCTGTAGAAAATTACAGACATCCTATAGAAATTCCAGACATCCCGTAGAACCCCTGCAGACTTCTTGTAGAAGCTCATGAGAGCGGTTTCTTGAAGGCCAAACTTTGTGAAACTCTCAGGAAGGGTGCTAGGGACCCCTTAGGCCCTCTCTGAACCTTCCCGACCTCTTCCAAGTATTTCCCCTCGCCAATCCACCTCTGCACAGTCAAAAATAGTTAAATCGCATGCATGATAATTTTGACAACTTATTCAAAAACACAAAAAGATGGTTCTTTCAGATTTTGCTGTGGACATAGCTTAGATACATGCATTTCACCTTCCTAGAAGTCAATGGCATCTCTCCCAGTAGCTTGCATCCTCTTTCTTGCATCAGTAGAGATAGCTGGTAAAATTAGGGTTTGCTAGGGTTTGCGTTTACTTTTAGCTTTCCAGTTTCCTTCTGCAAGTAGATTAGCTTCCTTTGAGTTAGCTTCCATCCATTAGTTAATCAGCCTCTTCTCAGAGCTCATAGAAGTTGGTTTGATCCCCTAGCTGACTTGTGCTAGCTGACCAAGTGACAGTTGCGGCAAGAGCTAGTACTTATGCATACAACACCATCGCTTCCAAGTTTGTTACGAACTACCAGGCTGATAAAAGTAAAGAAGGGAGTCCCAGGAGTTGCAACGTTGTTGCTGCAATACTGGAGCTCACCACTCTTTTTGGCGCTGTTGCCGGGGAAGCGTCAGAGTATTCATGATTGCCGCTTTTCTTCTATTTTCTTCTACAACCTTCTGCCAAGTAGTTTATTTCATTTCCATTCTGCAATTTCATTTCCGCAAAAGTAGACTAGACATTTCTTGCTTTCCTAGGCTAGCATTTCAATTTCGCAATTTCAATTTCGCAAAATAAATTAGTTCTTTCCTGCTTTCATTTGAATTCCGCATTTTCATTCTAGCAAGATAGATTTTAGATAGTTGCAATTCAATCTGTTTTCAGTTTTGCAGGTACAAGCAGAAAAAAAAAAAAAAAACCAAAAGCAGCCAAAAATATTTCATTTCATGCCTCGTAGGAATAGAGACAATACCGGAAAATTCTTACCCAACACCCCCACCACATCACAGAGTCACCCTTCTCTCTTCTTTGGTGGTCATGATCTAGAAGAACCTATAGGTGAACCTCCTGAGATATACGAAGATCCTATAACAGAAGAAGAGCAAGAGAACATCCCTCTTGAGACCATGGTTGAACGCAAAAACGGTATGGGAGATAACGAGAGAATAGAAGGTGATTTTCCAATCCAAGAGACCAATGGGGACATGAAAATGAAAAACATAAGTCCCTCAGCCTTACCTCACTTCCATGGATTGATCATTGAAGACCCTGATACCTTCCTGTTTGAGTTTGTTGTCCTTTGTCAAACTTATGACTATGCTGAGGATGAGCAAAAGTTGAAACTCTTTCCTTCTACCCTCAAGGATGCAACACTCCGCTGGTTCACGGGGTTACCTGGAAACAGTATCATTACTTGGGCTCAGATGTAGCAAGCCTTTAACAACAAATACCAGGACTACTGTAGGTCAAAGGAAACAAAGGGAGAAATCTTTCAGATGACCATGGGAAATGATGAGTCTTTAGAAGACTACGAGGAAAGGTTCCAGCTTAGTTATAAATGGGCCAGGTGCACACTTGACCCTGAATCTCTGAAGCTAGTTCTGCTCCGAGGAGTCCCTGAAGACCTGCTAGATATCCTTCACTTGCTAGCTGGAGGAGACATCTACCAACTACCCTATGAGGACATAAAGACTGTGTTTAGAAACCATTCCAAGGCAGTGAGGAAAAGAGGAAGGGGGAATCCACTTTCAGCTAGTACCACCTTCTCCAAGCATGAGTTTTCTAATAAGATGGAAGACCTAAAAAGTGAGATGAGACATACCATTTCCATGCAACTTGATACCTTTCGAATTCAACAAAAAAAAGAGGAAGCTGAGAGGGCTTTGGCCATTTTTTGTCCCAGATGTACGAGGAAGCACCCTAAGAACGAGTGCCCATTGCACTCAGTAGAGGTGTGTTTTGTTTGTGAGGAAGACCACCCCACCAACCAATGCCCAACCTTGCCCGGATTTAAAGCCATGTACCTGGGGATTGAGGCGACTATTGAACCTCTCTACTTCCTCAACCAAAGGAGGCCACATGGGCCCAGACCTTACCAGCATGGGATGCAAGGGACATCCCAAGCTTATTATAACCCCAACCAATCTGCTCATATAACTTCTTGGGGCCCCCCTTCTCATCCTTCCTGGTCCGCACCTCCTCCGTTGTCTTATCCATCTCAATACCATGCTCAACCTACTGCTCATTCGTTTCACTCTCATGTCTAGCCACAACCTCAGTGGAATGCACCTCAACCGGGGTGGAGACCCCAATACAACTGTCCTCCCGCCATTCTGCCTCCACCACCGGCTCAACCACAACCATTACCTCATGCTTCTCCAAGACAACCCCAGGTGCCTACTCAACCGAACCCGAACCCCAACAACAGACAAGCCCAGTAGGTATATACTGGGGAAACAACATGCCCTACCTATGCTGTGGAGATCCAAGAGATCAACTTGCGATCTGGGAAGGTCCTTCCAGAACACCAACCTCCTCCCCTAGAGGAGGAGGAAGAGAAACAGGGGAGTGAACCCAAAGCCATTACACCCTTTCCTAAGCGACTAACAGCAACCATGCAACCAAACCCAGAGGACACTGAACTTCTGGGAGAACTCAAGCAGTTGTGTGTGAAAATACCACTTCTCCAGGCCATAAAATATGTACCAATATACAACAAATTGATCAAGGAGAAGTGTTTCAGGAACCCAGGCAGGTGCAAGAGAGATGCCACGACTATCAATGTCATAGGACAACTGTCCGATTTGATGTTGGGGCATGTAATCTGTCCAAAATATTTGGACCCTGGGAGTCCTGTAGTTGATGTCCACATCAATGGCACCATAATCCCCCATACCTTGATTGATCTAGGGGCTGCCATTAATGTGATGACCAGGGACACTATGCTTAAACTCAACCTTCAGAGTTCCCTAAGGAAGACCTCGACAGTACTGCAGTTAGTAGACCGCTCCACCGTGACTCCCGAAGGGATTGTGGAAGATGTCCTGGTCTCTGTTGACTCTTGGGAGTACCCTGCTGACTTCTTAGTCCTTCAGCCAAAGGCCAAAATTACTGGATACCCCCTCATATTGGGAAGGCCTTGGTTAGCTACTGCGGATGCTTACATCAATTGTCAAGCTGGAAGCATGACCATTAAGGATGGGCCTATGTCTAAGCAGCTAGTCCTTTATCCTCCTGCCCAACCACTGCTAGAACATGAATTACCACTCTGGTTGGAAGAGGAAGATGAGGATGAGGTCTACTCTGCACCTTTGTGCACTATAGAAGCCACCAGGGGAGGCCCTCAAACCGAGGGTGACTTGATTGAGAATTTGATTCAAAATCCGCCTCCTAGTGCACTGTCATTAGAAGAGTTGGTGGAAGATACCCAAGCCAGTGCTCTAGTGGACCTCTGTGTGACTGATCTGACCTCTCCTAGAGTTAAGAGTGTGGAATTTGTCCCTGAAAGAACCTTGAAGATCAGCTCCTCCTTATCTCCCTCCCAGGAGAAGGAGCTGTGTAGCTTGTTGAACCGCCATTTGGAGGCTTTTGCCTGGAGTTATAAGCAAATGAAAGGAGTTCATCCTTCGGTCTGTACCCATCATATTTACATTAAAGAGGATTGTAAACCAATCTGACAGCCTCAGAGGAGAATGAATCCAGCCCTTAAAGACATTGTCAAAGAGGAATTGCAAAAGTTATTGGATGCAGGATTCATCTACCCCATCTCCGATAGTGAGTGGGTTTCACCTCTAGTGCTTGTGCCCAAGAAGAATGGGAAGTGGAGAATCTGTGTAGATTACCGGGAACTTAACAAGGCGACCAAGAAAGACCATTTCCCTTTTCCTTTCATAGATCAAGTGTTGGATGGACTAGTAGGGAAGAAGTTATTTTCTTTCCTAGATGGGTTTAGCAGGTATAATCAGATCCAAATCAGCCCGGAAGACCAAGATAAGACCACCTTCACTTGTCCATGGGGTACCTTTGCCTACCGAGTCCTTCCCTTTGGGCTATGCAACGCTCCTGCCACTTTCTAGAGAGCAGTATTGAGCATATTTGTTGAGCTGGTTCATGGTTCAGTGGAAATCTATATGGATGACTTTACTCCTTATGGGTCTAACTTCCAAGAAGCCTTGTCCAACCTGGGAAAAGTTTTAAGCAAGTGCATTGAGATAAACCTATCCCTCAGTCCTGAAAAATGTGAATTCATGATGACTGAAGGGACCATGCTAGGTCATACCATTTCTTAGCAAGGATTGCAGGTGGATCCTAACAAAATTTCTATCATCCAAAAGGTTCCACCTCCTCAAAAGGTGAGAGATGTTCAGAGTTTTCTAGGCTTGGCAGGATATTATAGAATATTCATCAAAGATTTCCGTAAGCTAGCCTCGCCATTGTTTATCCTCTCAGGGAAAGTTGTCGAATTTAAATAGACTAATGATTGCTAAGGGGCTCTGGATGAGTTGAAAGGTAAGCTGGTATCCGCCCCGATCTTGAGAGGTCCAAACTGGGCCCTACCTTTCCACATCCACACCGATGCCTCGAACAAAGCCATAGGAGCAGCCTTAGGATAGGTTGAGGAGAAATTTCCATATGCCATATACTTTGTTAGCAAAAACCTGTCAAGGCAGAGATGAACTATACGGTAACCGAGAAAGAGTTCCTGGTCATAGTCCATCCCTTAAACAAGTTCAGACACTACATCACTGGTTATCAAACATTTGTACACACTGATCATGCTGCGATTAGATATTTAATGAATAAACCTAATGTGAATGCTCCTATCATTAGATGGTTACTTTTGTTGCAGCAATTTGATTTGACTATTTTTGAAAAGCCAGGTAAGGAAAATGTTGTTGTTGACTTCTTATCTAGATTGGATTTGCCTGCAAGTGAGGAAGGGATAGTGGATGACCAAATGCTGGATGAACACTTGTTTGCTATCTCAGTACTCTCTCCATGGTTTGCTGATATAGCAAACTACTTGGTCTCAGCACAGTTCCCTCTACATTTGTCCTCAAAGAAGAAGAGCAGAATCGTGAGGAAGAGTGCCCCATTCACTTGGATCGGGGGAAACCTGTTTAAACTCGGCCCAGATCAGATCTTGAGGCGTTGTGTTAGGGAAGAGGAAGTATTTGACATCCTCCTAACCTGTCATGATGGACCATGTGGAGGCCACTTTGCAGCAAAAAGGACCGCCTTCAAAATTCTACAGGCTGGCTACTATTGGCCTACTCTTCATCAAGATGTCAGAAGATACATCAACCAGTGTCACCGATGTCATAGGATGGGGAAACCTAATCCAAGGGATGAAATGCCCCTCCAACCTCAAGTGACTTTCGAGCTATTTGAGAAGTGGGGCATGGATTTCGTGGGACCTATAGACCCTCCTTTAAAGCAAAGGTCTTACATCATTGTGTGCACCGACTACCTGACCAAGTGGGCAAAAAGAAAGGCAATCAAGGCAGCGATAGAAGAGAAATTGGCTGAGTTCTTAAGGGAAAACATCTTCTACAAGATTGGCTACCTAAGAGAGTTGGTCACTGATCAAGGAAGCCAGTTCACCTCCAACCTGATTGAAGATTTTCTCGCTCATCACAAGATCAAGCACAGGACTTCCACCCCATATCATCCACAAGCAAATGGACAGGTGGAATTCACTAATAGAGCATTGGAAGGGATTTTGGCTAAGGTGGTGAGCAGCAGTAGAAAGGATTGGGCAGATCGCTTGGTCGAGGCCACCTGGGCCTACAACACCACTTGGAAAACTACAACCAGTTTCACACCTAATGAGCTGGTCTACGGGAAGAAAGCTTTGTTGTCCATAGAGTTCGAGTATAACACATTGAGGGTGGCAGCTCAGCTGGACCTAGATCTCAGCCATGCTCAACGTGAAATATTACTACAGCTGAGTGGATTAGATGAACAAAGAATGTAGGCCCTCCTCCACTCAGAAGTATTCCAACTTTAGAGGAAGATATGGCATGACCAACACCTTAATCAAAAGCAATTCCAGCCGGGAGATTGGGCGCTGTTGTATCACCCAAGATACAAGGATTTCAAAGGAAAGCTGAGGACAAGATGGCTAGGACCATATGCAGTGGAGAAGT
Organism: Pinus taeda; assembly: GCA_000404065.3. Classification (NCBI taxonomy): domain Eukaryota; kingdom Viridiplantae; phylum Streptophyta; class Pinopsida; order Pinales; family Pinaceae; genus Pinus; species Pinus taeda. The sequence goes on along the minus strand of APFE031004523.1, from coordinate 18,370 downwards.
GTAATGAAAATGGCTCAGTCCTTATCTGGACCATTGATGAAGAAGCCATCCCCATGCTTGTCAATGGGCATCGGTTGAAGATCTACAGGAAACCTCTTTTGAGGTAGGAGTTCATTAAAACTTTGGAAAAATCAGTGTTGGTAGTGGAGCAGGGCTTTGCCCCTATTCCACCCACACTTTGATCATAAAAAAAAAAAGAGAGAGGAAAAAAAAAGGGAAAAAAAACATAAATAAAAGAGATCCTTGGGTGAAAACCTTTCTGAGGCGCCCAGGGCAGACAGTGAGGGTGAAAACCTCATGGAGGCACCCCAGCTGTCCCTAGAGAAATAAAAAATGTGGAATAAAATGATCCTTGGGTGAAAACCTCTTTGAGGTGCCTAGGGCAGACAGTGAGGATGAAAAAATCTTTGAGGTGCCCTCACTGTCTCATTAAAAAAAAAAAAGAGGAAGAAAAAAACAAAAGAAAACAGAACTATTCTCTGTGAAGTAATTGCACGTTGCAGGACATCCTACATTGCGAAAAAAGAGGACGCACAAAATGAGGACAGGGGTCTGTACTAGGCTCAAGGACACCCCTTCAGACACCCCCTCCATGGCCCTCACCTCTCCTAGGATCTGGTCACATTCGGGTTGAGATTGGGCCTTCTATAGGAAGTTTTGGGCTTTCTACAGGAAGCTACAGGCTTTTCTACAGGAAACATCCTGTAGAACTTTCGGACGAGCCAAATTCATGTTTGAGTGGGAATCTGATGGTTGGGATCAATTTGTTATTCCTGAGGCCACACCTCTATCCAATCCAACACCATGTGGCGCCCTGTTCCATCTCTTGACACCTCTGTCACCCACCTGGTCGTGTGTTCCTACACAGTCATTTTAGAAACCTTGTTTTCCTCAGGTTCATAGCAAAGAAAAAGAGGAAAATTTTCAGTAAAAAAAAAAAATTCAAGCAACAAGGGCTCACACACTCTACCCATTCAAGCTCCATCTAGACTCTTTATTAGTGACTATAGCCCTGCTTGTTTAGCCTGCATCCTAGGAGGAGAAGCAACTACAGGATATCCTACAGGAATCCTATAGTAGCTGATCCATCTGGAGTACATACTATGGAGTCAATAGCAGCTAAAATCGACACAGGGAACATTCAACAAGCTCTGCTCAGACGTGAACACCTCCTCAACAGCTGAAATCAGACGTAGCCTGTGCATGCAGCGTTTATGACCAGAGGATCGGGTCCTGAAGCCGTGCATACAGCATCAGCCAATGAAAGAAGGAGTTCCAACGCCTGTGCACGAAGCAGCAGTGAGCAAAGCCATCATTCCATGTCCTGAAACCTACATAACACATCCACGGCCACACAGGTAAGTGTCTAACCTTATTCGTCAAATTGCATAGACTATACTCTGAAAACTGCATGTCTGTGAAATGGTGCGGATTGAATGAATTCGGTGGCCAGTCAACTGGCCACCCACAGTCAGTCGAATGGCCTCGTGAGATCTGAACGAGCTTGGTTACGCCAAAGAGATGTGCAGCCGACACGTGGGAAGTGTCCAGTTGGGAAATCGGAGGACTGACAAGGGTGGTGGTGGTTAATGGCAGAGGGGAAGTAATGGTGGCCAGAGACACGTAGGAGAATAATGGCCATGACGTTGACTAACGGATCGGCCTGGACACCTCACCCCCTCACCAGGAATTGCGCCGTAATTTGAAATTGCTCGGCTAAGAACCCACGATGAACTGCTGTCATTTACACTTGCAACCGTTTTCAGCAAAGTACGCGTCCTCCTCCTCTGCAGTTTGTTAGCCTGAGCTTGTCAGCATGTTTCAAAATCCTCCCATGTTCCAGGCTTGTTCAGAAGCATCGTGACGTCCTCCAGTACCCAGCAGAGCTCTCTATAGGAAGGAGCTCTACAGGAAACACGGCATAGCCTCCCAGAGCAGAGAAACCTCGACTGCTTGCATCAAAATTGGAGTTTCGAAGAGAGGTAGGCTCGAAAACACCATTCCCATGCATGATATTTCAAAAGGTGGTGAATTAAACTTTTTGGAGTAGGAGAATTAGAAGCAAGTCTGCCTGTGGGTCAAGAACAGTAGTTTGCCTGTGTGATACATGGAATTTTTCAGTTGGTTCTGCGTCAAATTCTCCTCCGTGTTTCTTGTTAAGAAATTCCTCCTATAGAAACGATAAATTGTTGTGAGGGCTAACCTGTGCATGAAGAATGTGACTTTTATGTGGTTGAATGCATATTGGGGAAATTAAGCTCTGCACTCTGTTTGTGGGAGTCTAATTCCCTTTTGACAGTCGAGTTTTGGGCAACAACAGCATTATAACCAGGGAATTGGTGCAAAGTGAAATATAAACACCTGATGGATACTGTCTTCAAAGTTCAGGGGATGAAACCATCACAGAATACCCCTTTCTGATCAGAGCACAAGCCAAAATAGAGTACTCTCACCATGCCAGGAGGGTTTATCAGGAAGGAACCCTCAGATTCCAGAAAATTGCGTGAACACCCCGTAGTAGTGGACCTCTTCACCCGTGCCAACTCGATGGCATTTTGTGACAAAATTCAGGGACACGATGATGCAATAATGGAAGAATTCTTGTTGTCTCTGCAACCTAAATCAAAGACACTGGCCACTGTGAGTTTCAGAGGGTTGACCTTAAAGTTAACCCTTGAATTCATTATTGTTTACGGCTATCATTTTCGGTTGCTAAAAGAAGTAAGACATGGGTTGGATCTACCCCTAGAGCGGAAGTTAAGCATCCCCTATTTTCTCTTGCAATAATTGATTAAATGTGGCACAAAACTGAAGGAAGAGACACCAAATTAGCTAGCCCATCATGGGCTCATTAAGCTTTTGGTAGAGGATGGCCTCCATACCTACACTGTCCCCCTCTCCTGGGAAATTTTCTGCAACATGTCCAAAGATGATGATATAAGAATTCTCGCCGAGGAACTCACCTCATCCAGCAGTGAAGAAGGGAAACACCTTGAAGCCGAAAAGAAAGCCAAGGGTAAGGGAACCCAAGATAGACCACCACAGAAAGAACAAGAAGAGAAACAAGAAAAAGGCCAAGCTGTCGAGCCCAAAACTGTGGGTGGAATAAAGGCACAAACACCAAGGGAGAAACGATTGCAAATCAGGGCAGAGAGGACTGAAAAAGTCCAAGAAAGTAAGGGCACACCCAAGGCAACCACAACAAAATTGAAAGAGAAGACACCCCCAGCCAAGCAGGCCAAAACAATGAAAACCATTTCTACAGGAAGCCTGAAAACAGTCAGGAAAGGACTTTCTACAGGAAGTATGAAGGCAGAAAAGAAAAAGGATAAATCACCCGGAATCTTGGCCAGGGAGGCAGCAGCAGTGCTAGCTGCCTTAAGCACAATCCCAGAACAAAAAGGGAAGAGAAAAAGGGAGCCTGCTATGTATTTTAAGGCAAGAAGGAGCACGAGGATAAAGACTGGCAGACCCCAGCCACCGTCAAAAGAACCAATCACCATTGTAGACACCCCAGCTACACAAAAGGAGAGGTCTCCCTCCAAGGCATCCATCACTTATGAATGGGGAAGCCCGAAGACATCCACCTAGAGAGAAAGAAGGAAAATGTTAGAGACAAAGGCCTCTCTACAGGATGCTGAGACAATTCTACATGATACATTGGCTAGGCTAAAGGAGACTGAAGAGTTGGAAGAGAAGGCAACTACATCATCCCAAGAGGAGGAAAAGACTGAGAAAATTGAGGAACCAAACCCCCAGCCTAACCTGGGCTCTTACTACAACTTGCTAGAGGTAGGAAGGATAATTCCCCAAAAATTTGCAGTGCCGCTCTTCTTTGCACTAGAGGAAGAGAGAGTGAGGACCCACACTTGGATGAAAATCGCCAAGTCCAAGGGTGTGGCAGATATAGGTCCTTTGGAGGAACAACTCAGAGAGGTAAGGAAAGAATTGGCTTTGGTACGGCATATAGAAAGTAGCCAACGGGCCAAGCTCCAGGAAGAAAATGAGTTGCTCAAACAGCAACTACGGTTACAGTGACACCTTATGGAGGATAGGCCCCACACCTTGGGCGGACAACAGCAACAGGAGGAGCCCACAATAGCCAATGAAACACCTGATGAACAACATAGAAGGGAAGAGATGCAGGCTGAAATTGAGACACTGAATCGAAAGCTATAGGAAAAAGAATTGCAAGCAGGCCTGGAGATACAGTCTTTGAAACAGCAAGTACAGGAAAAGGAGGCCCAACTGGCCTGCATGGCCAGTTGGGTGATGGAAGCTCTGTAGTGTAAGTTGGGTGATGGAAGCTCTGCAGTGTAGGCAGCCAGCCAAATCCTACGCCCTATACCTCAAGGATCAGTGGTTGCAGTTTCAGATCAACACTTTGGCACAGAGAGGTATCACTCCATTTCAAAACTACTCTCAATTCATGGCTCTATGTGACAGCAGCTCATCCGGAGACAAGGCCAAGCTATCAGAGTTTTACCTACACAACTTGGCCCTTCCCAACATGAACTCGTGGGACCCTAATGCTGCGGTAGGGGATGTACAACTTATGGCCATGGCCTCTTGGCTAAATCATGAAGAAAAGAGAGCAACAGAGGTCCAAAACAGTATGAACAGAGAGCTACATGAGCCACTATTGATTAGAGCAGAACCGGAGGATCCTTTAGCATTGATATCTTCCCACCAGCACTTGGCCACTGACCCTCAGACCCTACCAGATTACATGGGACGACAAGCCCAAGCCATAGCCCATTTTGAGGACATGGAGAGACTGCTGGGGGATAACTGTGTTCATGCTTGCTCCTGAAGGTGGAATTCACTGTCCCACAGCCTAAATATTAGAGAATACCACACCCCCACAAGGATGAGGGAGGCCTTGGCAAGAGTGCCTCTCTACAAACAGTCCATGCAGAATCTTCAGGCCAGCTGGATCGGCCTCAAATTCAGTCCTCCCTTGCTTTTGGGGTTGTTAGAGGAAGTTAGAGAAGAGGAGCAGCACAAGCAGTGGGAAGAAGTGGAAAGCAAAGCAGGATTTCATGACCGTGAAGAAGATATCACTTTAGAGGCTTGGGATGTGAGGGAGGTGGTCAAGGCTACCCAGGACGATGAGTTGGATTAGTTGCTCAGAGGATGAGCAACCCATTTAGCAGGGGGGTGATGATAAGCCCCGAATTGGGTAACTTATTGGATTCATTTTGCCTAATTGTCCTTGTTCAATCCTCCATTTTTCATAGATTATGCATGTTTTTTTAGTATGTTTATGTTGTTTTAACGAATAAGGGTGGTCACTTTACTAGGGAGGCTAATACGTGGTTATTTCAGGTTTTTTGGACAAGTTTTGGAGCAAAACCAAGCAATCATGGGACAGGTGATAACCAAGCTTGAGGTGAGGATTCGTAGGGGGGTTGTCTCTGGCATTAAATGACCCTTCCTTGAAATCTCCACCCTCAACTCCGAGCTCAACAGACCACCAAAACGAATCTTAAAGGCAGCCAAGCAGCTTATTGCAGTTGGAACAACTGAGTCCCTGGAATTTAGGAGGGCTACTAGGCCCCTCGTAGTGTATAAATAAGAAGGCCTCAGCCTTCGTAGTTTACTTTTGGAACTGTTGTAATTTTGCACTAGAGTGCTGTCATTTTCCCAGCTTGTTTTCTTGTAGCTACTGTTGTATAACTTTCTTGTGATGATTATTTTGGATAATGAAAAGCAATTCTATTTGGCATCAGCTCTAAGTTTTTTATAGGAGCTTGTAGCTCTTGGGGTTGGGCCCAACCTAAGAGCCAAGGCCTCCTTCATGTATTGTTATTTGTTTTTATGTCTTTGCAAAATAATTTTTGTTTAGTAGATTAACACTTTGTTGGTTACATAGGTCATGGTTAATGATCAGATAGACTTTTGCATACTCAGATTTAGTTGATAGATTAGTAATAGGGAAGATCTCCAGAAAAAGGCCATCAAGCACCTCTGATCTCACCTCTCCCTCAGTGGGATCATGAGCTGGGACAAAGGTGACATTGCTGCCAACAAAAACGTTGTTTTGCTCTGCATGCAATTCTTAGTGTTGGAATCCTCATTTGCATATGCTGATATTAGTAATTTTTAATTGCTTCAGTTTGTGATTGCTTAGTTGTATAGTTATTTCACGCATTTCATTTCGAATCAACTTCTGTTCATTCCCTTTTGTTGTTACTTATGTCAGAATAGAGTGAAGTGACTAGGTCATAGGTTTTATAAGTGTTTGTTTGTTCAGTTTGAAAAACCACTTGTAGAGTACCTGTTATCCTTCCTTACCCACCCATACTCCATCCAACCTACCTGCTTCATCCTTCACTTAGAACCCTTACCTTACATTTTCCTCATTCGCTTACTTTGCCATGATTCTCATCTTCTTGTGCAACATTGTTTCACCCCTCCTTGAACAAATCTAACCATCTGCGCCACTCCTCAACTCCATCCTCCAAGTCTTGAACTCCCCTACACCCCTATTTCACCTCCATACTCATTCCTCCACCCTTTTCCCTCCATCCATGCTCCAAAATCCCATTTTTGTACATCCTGTAGAAAATTACAGACATCTTGTAGAAATTCCAGACATCCCATAGAACCCCTGCAGACTTCCTGTAGAAGCTCACGAGAGCGGTTTCTTGAAGGCGAAACTTTGTGAAACTATCAGGAAGGGTGCTAGGGACCCCTTAGGCCCTCTCTGAACCTTCCCGACCTCTTCCAAGCATTTCCCCTTGCCAATCCACCTCTGCACAGTCAAAAATAGTTAAATCGCATGCATGATAATTCTGACAACTTATTCAAAAATACAAAAAGATGGTTCTTTCAGATTTTGTTGTGGACATAGCTTAGATACATGCATTTCACCTTCCTAGAAGTCAATGGCATCTCTCCTTGTAGCTTGCATCCTCTTTCTTGCATCAGTAGAGATAGCTGGTAAAATTAGGGTTTGCTAGAGTTTGCGTTTGCTTTCAACTTTCTAGTTTCCTTCTGCAAGTAGATTAGCTTCCTTTGAGTTAGCTTCCATCCATCCATTAATAAACCTCTTCCCAGAGCTCATAGAAGTTGGCTTGAGCCCCTAGCGGACTTGTGCCAGCTGACCAAGTGACAGCTGCGGCAAGATCTAGTACTTGTGCATACAGCATCGTCGCTTCCAAGTTTGTTACGAACTACTGGGTTGATAAAAGTAAAGAAGGGAGTCCCAGGAGTTGCAGCATTGTTGCTACAATAGTGGAGCTCACCACTCATCTCATGACATACCTTGCACTTAAAATGATTTTATCATAATCCACCACTTCGATATGGGACCAATTATCGAGGTCAAGATTTACTGTGATTTGAAGCGCTTTGTCAATATCTACTAGATCGTGCTACTACAAAGTGGTATTAGAAGGTTTTTGTTAACCTCCAGAGATAGATATTTTTGGAAGTGAAATAAAGTTTAATAAATGTAACGTCCATTGTGAAAAAAACAGTTAAACCTAAATAAGTTACATAAACTTATTTATATATATATTATATATATATTATATATATATATATATATTATATTATATATAAATAGATATATGAGTTTTTTAATTATTTTTTTTTTCCTCCATTAATATAAACAATAATTAATTTTATATTATATAACTATATTTATTATTATACCTTATATTGTTTTTTATTTTAGTATAAAAGGCTTGACTTTCAATTAGTTTTGAAATTTCTAAATAAATTTTATAAATTTCATTAAAGTTTTGAAAAACTTAAATATTAAACTGAATATTTGGAAAATCAAAAATAAATTTTGAAATTTTTTAATTTGAAATTCTATTTTCTGATTGGTTCATTTACATGAAATGACTAATTTTATTGTGTTTAAAATCGAATTGTCAAAAAAAAAAAAAAAACACTTATAAGCAACGAAGTGTCATTACATTTAATATAAAGTACACCTATCAAATCTAAATATTTATGAAAATGAATTATCATTGTATGAAGTACCAAACCAAGTGTAATAACATTTAATAAAAAATACACTTGTCAAATCTATTCTAATATTTATTTTTACCATATAATTTTATTAATAAAAATATACAAGACAATAAATATAGTTTATATTAGTTTTAATTTCACTGTTTTTAATTTTTATACATAGTTACAGTTTTCATTTAAATTAATTTATTTTTTATGTTTAACTTCAGTGCCTTTTATCTTTCCAAAAAGTTAGTAGGTAAAATATTTGTTGACATGGGATGTAGATACAAATTTCTATTTTGTTCCTTTATGTAAATAAATGCATCCCATTCAATTTAAAAAATAAAAAAAATAAAAAAGATCGTCACAATAAATAAATAAATAAATAAAAAGAAAGAAGACATCACAATAAAGTATAATTTGTCCCTTAAATATGTTTGTCTCTTTGGTCCCGTGTGTTCATGGTTGGTTATTAGTTTAAAGCTTACATATAAAGTTGTTTTTAAACTATCATAGGTCATTCTCAATAATAAGTTGGCTTTTCTTATCTAACTCACCAAGATGTTTATTTACAACAATGGTGTGTAAAGTGCATTTATGTGGTTTAAATAAATTTAAGATTAAATTACATTAAATGTCATGTAATTTTATTTTTATTTTTCATCTATTCATATCTATATTAAGGTATATTCATATCTATATTAAGGTATAATTAGTAGGAAAATTGTTTTAAGTCTATTACAAGGCAAATCATTTTCAAAACAATTAGAAATTTAAAGTCATTATGGTGTGCTTATATCCATTTATATTTTGTATATGTTTATTAAATTTAGTCCACTTTAATAATAACAGATATTCTAGGTACCAACACATTTTATAGAGCCTAACTATATCAAAATGTATCATAGAAGTCTACAAAAACAAATCTAGAAAAACCATAGAAGACACTGTATAAAACATATTGATGTTGCATTTCAAAATTTATATATTTTTAATTTTTAATACAATATTTTACATAATAATAATAATAATAATAATAATTTTGAGAGATATGACTATGATATTCTATGTAAGACTCTCTTAAATTAAGATTTATAATTACTATCTAACATACTTTATATATAAACCTGTGTAACATACTTTATATATATATAATAAACTGTTTTTTAATTCTATTAACATTAAATTAATCTAAAATAATTATCAATTTATTTTTTATATAAAAATCAGGTATTAAATAACAACACTATATATTACACTTATCAAATCTTACTTTAAATTTTTATACTCACATTAAAAATCTTACTTATTGTACTATTTATTACTTTTATATTAATTATAAATAAAATATGATTAAATCATTATGAAGCTTTCCTATTAAAATTGGTTTTTCCTTTCTTTTTCTTTAAAGGAAAGGAATATCTATTATAAAATCTTATTGAATTAGCAATCATTGTGGGTTACCATTTGCTTTCAAAACATTAACCATATACATCATTTATATTTTTTTTAACATAACTAAAAAAGTGAAGGACATTGTTATTAATGGCAAGTTATTGCTTTTATATTAATTATAAATAAAATATGATTGAATCATTTAAAGTAGATATAGAGTTTTCCTTCTAAGAATGGTTTTCCTTTTTTTTTCTTTAATGATACAAGGAAAGGAAAATCCATTATAAACTCTTATTGAATTAGCAATCATTGTTGTTTACCCCTTGCTTTCAAAACATTAACCATATACATTATTTATATTGTTTTTTGACCATTAAAAAGAAGTGAAGGACATTGTTATTAATGGAAAATTAATTAATGGAAAATTAAGTAATTTTTTATTATTAAGCTAGGCGTCATTATTGGTTAAAAATATTAAATATATATATCATTTATATTATTTCTTGTACCATGAAATGAAAGAAAAAGTGGAGGACATTATTGAGGGTAAGTTAAATAATTAATTCATGAAAAAGCGAGGGACAATTTTATTAATAATAAGTTACTAAAACAATTTATTTTTTAATATTCATTAAGGAAAAACGCATGCTATTTAAAAAAGTATACAATCAAATGGTAAGTTTGATATTCCCAAAATGTCTTATTCACACCATTTTGAAAGTGCAAGAGGTATTCCCACTCAACACTATGGGGTTATGGCTCTAAGCTCTAGCATGCAAACATGGAGGAATTGGGTTGTATGATATGAGGATTTGAATACCGCAGAAAATAAATCTTCATTTAACAGCAAAGCAGATCTCCTAAACCAAACTTCTTCTCCGACTATTTTCAAAAGAACGAACACAATAGATCGCGAAGCTAAGACACCAATGTCCCAAGAACCAGAAGAGATGAAGGAAATGCAAGACAAAGGAAGTTGGAAGACCGTAGAGAAAAGAAAGAAAGCTACAACACCAATCTCGCCAAGAAAGACGAGGAGCCAGACAACTAAAAATTAAGAAAATTGTAGGTCCGATAGACCAATTTGGTCTGAGTGGACGTTAACCATCATCATCATCATCATCATGATTGAAATATGGTTTACTGAGTCTCAATTATCTGATTTAGCTTGTTTTTACGGTATTCATTCTCTTATGGTATATGAATAAGTCAATTTACTGTATTTTATTTTCTTTGAAAGGAGGTTAATAGAAGGGAATTATCTAATTTGGGGAATTTGTAGTGGTTTCATTATTTTAATTGAAGGTGTTTATTCTTTTAATGGAAGGGTTTTATTCATTCCTTGTTTGATTTTGAAATTGTCTTAATAAATGATATTTTTTTGTGATTATTTTTTTTAATTTCTGTTTTGATTAAAATTGTTTCGAAGTTTTATAGGATCGTAATTAGTTATCATTGTTCATTTTTTTTTTTCAATAATCCATATTCAAATTTTTTATCACTTCAGTATATTTTTCTCAGAAATTGTATCCATATGTGGTATTGTTTTTTAAATATAATCTTGGGTCATAAATTTTAGGTATTCCGATTAAAAATAAAAGCAAGTAATTTAGGTACTGTTTGGATTATTTAGTTTACTATTAAACTTGGATTGTTCTAATATAAAAACGACTAGAGAGAGTTGTAGGAGATCTAATGGGTGTCGAGAGGCCATAGGGATACTATTCAAGGAAGCAAGAGCTTAATTCTGATAACCACAACCAAATTTTAAGAATAAGACCAACAAGTTACTACCCAAATTATTATAATTATTTATACATTAGTTCAATTGAAAATGTAGATTATAGTTTTGGAAATCAAGTGAAACATGCTTAGAAACATTGTCATTAATTTGACCAAATTGGAGCCATTAGGAATATCCAACTAGGTTTAGTCTATTAACTCAAACTATGGGGACTAAAGGAAGATGAAATAGTACATAATTTAGTAGCGAATGTTTAAATCATCAAAATGGACTTAGCCTATGCTAAAGCAGCCCTTGATGAGGTAGTTAATTGTTATGATTTTTTAAAGTTTATATGTTTCTTAAAGTTATTAGTTAACTAAGTATTTTCTGTAGAATCTACACCTATAAGATATATTTGGAATTATTGCTTATGAGATTAAATGGATAGAGCTATATGTTAGTAGATACTCTCTCTTCAATTTGTGTTTAAATAATTTTGAAGCATATTGTTGATTTATTCCTCATATGAGCTACGTGTTACACAACATTTTGTCAGTGTCCCTATATTCCCTGTTCCTTGATCTTGGAGGACCTCTACAGTGAACCCCACATGCTTTCCCTTCATGAAAAAACCCCCATTGTGTCCCTCTTCATGAGCAGATCAATTCCCTTTTACACAATTTCCCCTGAAACTTCTGTTTTTCCCAGTTAACAAGACCAATGCTAATGAATTTTGTCTCCCCTGCACCGATGTGCAGAGATTAGCACTATCCCTAGCACCGATCGGAGCGACTGAGTTATGTTCCATTCGTGTCGATCCTGTTATGGAAAGTTTTTTAAATTAGGAGCCGAAGCTTCCAGCTCTAGAAGCTTCGTAATGGAAGTCTGGTAAATGGATGGGGTTGAGGATGTTAGTTTGGGCTCCTTTCCCCTATAATGATGGAACTACCTCAAGGTATAATACCTTCTCCCATGAGAAGAGGATCCATCTCCCATCCATTCATCCTATATAAACCTCCCTTCTTCCCAAGCACAAGCTAGTGTTAGTGTTGGTGTGCTAGTGCTATTTTGGTTAGGAGTAAACAACAAGCTATTCATAGTTGTAGCTATCTAGTTGTGTGAGGGAGAAGTGTGATTTGGTTTGGAGTAAGGGAAGAGACTTAAAACTATTGTAGATTGAGGCCATCATGGAATGCTAGTAGAAGTGTGTGGGAACCTGGTCTTGTCAGAGGAGAACTGCAACTTCAAGACAATGGTTGTAATCTCTCTTTGATATTAATATATGCAACTATCAATTGGTTTCCTACATGATTTGTCATCTTACATATTCATGGCTTAATGTTCCTTGACTTGTTAAGTAGGTTGAATTACAATTGTTCTATTATCACGTTTGTTGTCTGTTGTTGTTTACTTGTTTTAGGTGCTTGAAGAAGGAAGCAAGAGATAGCTGGAGCAAGCAAGCAAGGACATCATCAAACGGGATAAGTGTACTAATAAGTAGGCCCTCTTAATTGGTTCTAACCTAAGGAAATATTCCATAGAATGTATCTGTTGTGGCTAGACCCATTATCGGGCTAGAGGAATTTGTTTGTGTCCACACTTATAATTTTACTTCACCACAAAATGGCAACCATATTGGGGAGCCAATGCTTTTCTTTGTCTTGGATTTCATGATTTCATGAGAACTTTTCTAGTTCCACTTTTCCCTTTGGTTTTGTTTCTTTTCTCCTACTCACTAATTTGAGTCTAAAATTCATAGTAGTAGATCTGGTCCTTGTTTCAAAAAAAAATATATTTTTCTTGGCTCCCTCGATCAGCGCACTTAATCCGCTAACAATCGCGTCAATCAACATGAGTTGCTGAGAAATAATCGCACCAACCAGCCTCTGGCACTTCTTTTCAGTTAGGCAGTCGTGCCGAAGCCTATAAGTGAAGATTATGGCTTCACCCCAATCTTGGCCAGTGTAGTCTGCTCTTGTGATTTTGACCCCGTAAGCCTTTTGGACCGTTTTCTCCGTGACTAGAAAGCTGCTTTTCATTTGGTTTTTGTTTGCTTGTTGGTTTATCATCTTTCCGCTTGATTGCTTGAGTCATTGGGTGGTCACGGGGGCTTCACTAGGGGAGCAATACCATACCATGTGGGTTCATATTGGGGGATATATGTTGATGTAAAAATGACTTAATATATTAGGGGATATATGGGGGGTAAAGGGTTTTTATATTGGCAGGTATAAAAAATGTAGCTCAAATTTAATTAAAAATATAAAGCGATATAAAAAATGTTAATGAAAAAATGGATACCTTCAATATCTAGTGAAAGTAGGGGTTAGGAAGGTGTATTGGGTTCATATTGGTAGGGGTTAAATAATGTGATTTTTATAGGTATTTTCCAGTATGTAGTCAAATTAGGGGTATTGTTTAGTATGCCACGAATGCAGGAAATATGTCATAGGTTCATCGAGTGAATCGCCTGTGGGTGGTTAGCAACACTAGGGCATATAGTTTGTCATCCATTCAGCTATTTGTGAACTCAATAAGTTGGGTCATAGGTGTTCTTACTCCTTGCATTTTGTTTTTTGGTCCTTTTACGACTTTGACCTCTATTACACAAGTTTGAAAAGTTTTCATTTGTTTGTCTAAACGTTTCTTTTCTAGCATGGATCATGTTGCTTGTCTTGTTGGTGGTAAATTCAGTGTTTCATGAATGAGCTTCTATTTTCATGTTTTCATTTGCTTGAAGAGCTTATTATCTAAAAAAAAGGTTCACTAAAGAATTGTATGCGAAAAGTGTATTTTGTTGTTTCATGAAAAAATATGAAATTCTAGTTTGATGCATCATTATGCTACAATAGCTTTCATCATTAAAAGACTAGAATTGCATTGGCATTTGGAAAAGGAAAAGAACTCTTTTTCTTTTGAAAGGACTAATAGAGAAGTGCTTCCAAGGAAATTAGGAATTGGAATGCATTTTTCATTAGTTTATTTTTTTGAAAAGAAAGGTAGTGAAAGATCATTTTGTTTTTAGTTTCTTGATTGTTTTCATTTGATTGAGTAGTTTCTACCCTCTCTAACGTAGGCATTTGACCGAATTGAAAGGGTCTTGTCTCATTTAGTTGCATTTAAGGTTTTTCGAGTCACATCGCTAAGACCTGAAAATTGAAACATAACTCAAGATAAACTTTAAAATGAGTTTAATTAACCTAAGGCACATTTGACATTAACAATCATATCTAGAAGAACTAGGCTAGAGACATGTTCCGACATATTTAAACCTAGCAACTGTTGTTAGCTTCGGCATTAGACAATGCTAGTACGGATTTGTGCTCCCCATACCATCGAGTATATAACGGGAGACCCCTCTAGGTTGCAATCGTTTATCCTTAGGAAGCCGAGTCGGCTGCCTTGCAAACGTGATACACCGAACACAACATTCTGGGAGATTTCCTGCTCGTACTTCTCGATTCGCTAGGAGGTATTCTGCAATTCACGGTTGACTAGTAATCCTATTTACCTAGATCATCTAGAGCAGTCATTTGATATTTTTGACATTAAACATAAAGGATCATTCAATCACTTGTCCTTTCGATCTCATTTCCAATCAAATGCAATAGAGTCATCTTCGTTTCTTTTTCGACTCTTAAAAAATTAAAGAGCACCAGCCTTTTATGCATCTTAATAATTGATTGCCCATGATCCAAAAACACCTTGTTAGTCTTTTCTGAGACCAAATCATGAGTTTCCCTTAAAAGAACATATTGAAGCCTTGAAGTTAATTTTTCTGTCAACTAAGACAAGGCATCATGGCTGAACCATCTGGTTCACCCAGTCCCTCTTCCTCTCCTCTGTCAAAAGTATTGTCTGAGGAGTCGTTTCTTGAGTTACCAGAGTCACTCGAGGACCAAGGCGTTCAACTTGGAATTGTTCTAAGCATTAAACCTTTGTCATCTCACCCACCACTTACTTTTGCTACTGGGCCATCTATTGATCTTGGCCTGGAATCTACGAACAATCTCGTTCAAACTCCTGAGGACTTATCGACCACTGATGGTCATCTTGGACTAGTTATCTATCCTTTGAATCCTCTGTTTGACCCTGTTGTGATATCACCGCAATGTCCTTACAGTCCATACGACCAGCCGGGCATTCGTTTGGAACTATCCCCTCGTACTTCTTTGGCCATTCGTTGTCGTTTGTTTCCAGACGTGGAACCCGAAGGCGATGCTCCAATCACCTCTCTAGATGAGTCCAAAGTTTCTACCCCGCACACTATTGAGGGGGGAGAGATACCTTTTCCTCCCAAGGGTTTCCCCTATTCAGGGGTTATTCTAGCCAGTTTTCCACCAAACTATGTGTCTTTGGCACAGTTCGTTTCAGGTACACCAACTACCTCATCACTTTACCATAGCCATGTTTGGGCATCAAGCACCATGCCTAATTTAGATCCATTCATTATGAACACAACTTCCCAATAGGATGTTACCTCAGTCCCATTGCAACCCACCATTCTGAATACCCTTTATCGTCAATCCTATTTACCTGTCAAGCACAACCGACAGTTTCAAAGAATGTCTCTGATAGTTCCTCCATGCCTCTAGTTAGTGGCTAGGTTGTGCCACTACCTGGGGGGAAAAACCTGAATGTTTCTATGGTGTTAGGTGCCACCAATGTGAGTGGATCACAAGCTCACATGCTTGGTATGAACTAGCTTTCCTCTGGTATTATTCATAACCCTACTGATCCGCTGCATCAAGCAATGTCCAGTACCAACAGGTTCAGAATATTATTGGTCCATCTGGATTGAGCAATGTTAAGTATCAGCAGCCCTATGGGGCTCAGGTCCAATACCAAAATCCTTACGTTCCATAGGGTTCTCAAGGAATGGTTAATCAACCTTACACCCTCCAATTTGGGCAATACATCTAGCCTGGCTATGGCCAAATTTAGTTCGGAAATTTCCCGGGCATTGTTCAAGTACCCTTGCAATAGTAAGGACAGCCTCTACAACAACAAGGGCAACCTTTGTTACCGCAAGGGCAACTTTGTTGCAGCAAGGGATGTTTGCGCAACCACAAGGGCAAATGATCTCGCAGCAAGGTAAAATCAAGAATCACAGGGTCAACCCTTGCAACAGTTGCAGCGAACCACACAGTAGTAGATGCAATATGCTCCACACACCTCTCAACCCATGTCCTTACAGGGCCAACTTGTGCAGCCCCAGGGACAAATTTTTCAACCGCAAGGTCAACCCTTGCAACAACAAAACCAGCGTAGGTAGCAGCAACCCTTGTATACATATAAACAGGGTCAACTCTTGCAAGGGCAGGGTCAAGGTCAAGACCTGCGGCATCAGGCACAAAATCCTAATGTCCTAGGTCAACAGGTCTAGAATCCTACTGGCCAAGGGCATCTGGTACAAAATCCTAACGCCCTAGGTCACCAGGTTCAAAATCCTTTTGGCCAAGGGCATCAGGTACAAAATCCCTATGTCCAAGGGCAACAAGTGTGTCAACCTTATGCCCAAGGACAGCAGGTCCAAAACCCTCTTGTTCAAGGACAATAGGCTCATCACCCGTATGTTCAAGGAAAACAAGTCCAATATCCATATGTCCAAGGTCAACAGACTCAACAACCTTTTAACCCATACATTTCTTATTAGCAACCTATGGCTGAATAGTTCTGAGGTATTCAAGGTAAAAATCCTCCCTATGGTCAAGGTAATCTGTAATGAGGGTAGCCTCAGATGCCATATGGCCAAAATCCCCCACTATAGGGCCAAAATCCTTACCAGCGGGGATGGGCTCCTCTGCACAGGCCTGCTTATCAACCTCCCATGCCTTTTAACACCTAATTTCCATTCTTGGCTATACTTGAGTTGCCAGACATATCTTGCCTTATGAATGATCCAATCCTTCATTCGTCGTACTAGCCTCCAGTGTTATCCAAGATACCAAGTGATTGTCCAAAGTTCGATGGGAAAGCTAAAGAAGATCCTCAGGCCCATGTGATGACATATCACCTCTAGTGCTCATCAAACTCATACATTGACGATTCCATTCGTCTCCATATTTTCCAACGAACCCTCATGGGCATTATAGAAAAATGGTACATCGAGCTGCCTCAAAGTACTTACCGTGACTTTAAATCTTTAGCCATGGCTTTCCTCATGCATTTTCAGTTGTCAGTTCGCTATGAAACTGGCACCTATTTATTCACCTCAGTTAAGAAAGGTACCGCGACACACATCTCTGATCACATCCATGAATGGAGATGTAGACGTCACCTGATCAAATTTGACATTGTTGATCATTTTCTTACTGAATGGTTCACCGAAGCATTGATGGACCCAATTGCTCGCGATATAGCTATGGGGGGATGCATCATTAAAGAGTAGGCCATCGCTCGTGGCCAGTATTTGGATCTAGTTTACTCTCAGTCTAGAAGTTTATATTAGTTATTACCTAATGCTCCACAGCCATAATCCAATCCCTCAGCATCAAAGTCATAAGTTGTACCTCTCATTGATGGAGTTAATGGTTTAGTATCCCAGACCCCTGCCAAATCTTCTTCCGAACAAAATTCGGTCTCAAATGTTGTTCCTAATAGTTCATCCTAGAATCCCCCTGACCCTGGTAAAACCTCAGAGGTCCACATTGTCTAGTCTACCGCAGTGGAGAAATCCTCGAAAGGAAAGATGAAAGGCAAAGGCAAGGGTAAATATGATGCCCCAAAACAAGGTCCTCCAAAAACGTCTGCTGGCAAATCTTCACATTGGAAACCTAAGTATCCCTGCCTCATTTGCGAGGGAGATCACTACACTAAGGATTATCCCCGACGATTCCAAGTTAGACGCCTGCTTAAAGGGACCCCCGCTGTCCTCAAAGAGTCGTTCCCGTCTCAGTAAACCCAAATGGTAGAGAAACCCTAATCTGATTCCTCCAGATGTCAAGTGTTCATGATGAGTACACCTATTAATGTGGCTACTAGATTGAAAGATTATCAAACTCCTACTTCGACAGCTGGGAAAGAGGAAGAAACTGCACCTTCTTCTTCTACCTTGAGTTCTGGCCCTCTTCATATTGAGTGCCCTAACTCTGATTCTGCTATACGACCACCCTCTCGAGGTGTGCTGCGGAAATCCTCGTATAATCACAACGTTCGAGCCACTCAACGCTACAATATTGTTGAGGATTTGGTTGAGGCACCGTCAACCATGACGGCTGTCAAGGTACTCCAAATTTGTCCATTATAGCAGAAATTTTTTCCATCAGTTATCATGGG
>APFE031004521.1:37717-77219 GCA_000404065.3 Pinus taeda | reverse complement strand
TTTTAATGACTTTCTCTCTTTTTTGAAGTTTGACATGGAGAGCAAAGGTATAAGGCTTGACAAGGAGGATAATATGACCATTGATGGAGCCATATTAACTGCAGATAGTCATGGTGACAAATTTCAGTGTAACACATAATATACTATATTATGAGTTATTTTAATGAGGGTAATCAAAATATTTTTAATTAGATTTATTTAGGTTCATATGAATTAAAAATGATTATTTTTTATTAATTAATAAATATTTTGATTATAGTTCCTAGGTTAAAAATATTTTTAAATTAGATTTATTCAGGTTCATATGAATTAAAAATAATTATATCTAACATATTAATTAATGAATTAACTGTCTATTGGACCAGTCAAATATAGCTATTACCCGGTTCCTGTGGTCAGTTATAGATATTTTTTCTAACTGTTTGAATGATCTCTCTCTATTTAAGCTATGCCTAGATCTGGTTCTTCATCTTGTCTTGACGATGGACCACAGTTGTTGGTTTGAAATGCGTCGACTAATGAGTTTTGATGTGATTATTGCCGAAAACCTGTCTCAAAAATTTGATATGGATCACAGAAGCCTCAATTCAATAATTACATCCCTGCAATGAAGGGCCATTACAACTAAGTTTCATAATTTTGAATGCGTAGGTTTGCAAGTTTCGAAGATGAAGTCAAATCTGGAATTTTTTAAGAGATGTAGAGATTCCTCCTTCATTCTGGTTTTTGCCTAGATTAATCATCGCTTGAATATTCCTAGGAACCAGGGTGTCTTTCTGAAGGCTAGTTTAGCCTTGTTGAGGTCTGAGATTTGCAAGGTTATAAGAGTTCTAGATCAACTTTCTCGGCATCTTCTTTCATTACATCTAGAACTTTCTGACATAATTTCATCACCCTTGTGGTCGAGGGTTGATGCTTGTTCAGCTCTTAAATCTTAGTGGATGGAAGACATTTAGAGATAGAAGCAGTGTCTCAAGTTTCTTAGGTTGTCCAAGAGCGCAATGAGAGATTTTTCTTTCTCCGTGGGTCGGTCGTCTAGTAGCCGGGTTTTTGTTAGTCAAATTATTGCCCTTCAATCCTAGGTTAATAGTGATCCTCCTTCAGGCTGTCCCCCTGCCAACAAGTGTATCTCGTCAAGTTCTGGAGAGGCTACTGGGTCACCAGAGTTTTCTCCTTCTTTTCCGCCACGCCCCAACATGGAACAGGATCTGCTGTCAGGTAATATGGTTTCCCCTGATCTGGTTCCTCTTGTCTCGGATTCTAACCCATCCTCGGTTTTAAATAGTCCCTCCATTGATGTGACTATTGTTACCCAGATCAGTTCTACACCAATGGTGGATACCTTTCCTTACGATGGCATAATCAAACCTTACAGCTCCACTTTTTCTAATTTCCTTCCCTTTCAAGACAAAGTTGGTGCTTCGATCGTCCCTCCAATGACCTCTCTTATTTTCTGCCCTTTGGATCAACACTCCAGTGATGGGTCTCCAGCCCTTCATTCAACCCAGGTTCACTGCACTAACAGTGGTATCAGATCTGGTCTATCTCCCCTAAGCATGGATTCCGAGAGGATCTATTCTTTGAATGAGAACCTTGGTGATCCTACATTGACTTACAATAACCATAATCTTTATTTAAATAAATTAAGGAACGTAGTTAATAACGATCATAATATGAATATTAAATTTTTATGTAATAATATGAATTGTAATGATAGACAATAGAAATCATAATAATTTTATTACTTATAATAATATTAATGAGAATGATAAAAATAGGATTGTTATCTATTCGGATAGTATGAACAAAAATAATAATAATATTGATTGAGAAATAAGTGACAACAATAATATTGATTTTCAAAAGAGTGATAATCCTTTCGTAATAATACTAAGATTGATAGTAGCAATATTAATAATAATTATATATATAATAATATTAATTACAAGATTAATAATAATAATAATAAAGTTGTTAATCTTTCTAGATTTTATTTTCCTGATTATGTTTACAGTCTTCTTGAGAAGGGATTAAACTTTGTGTTATGAAACCATCTCACAAAAAGATAGAAAAGATAGATCAACACCTTAGAAATAAGCCTCTTCGAGGGGGAAACCTCCTTTACATTAAAGAAATGAACAATTATTGGATGATACAAATGACAAGACCTCCTTTCTATATATAAGGGTCTAAGGGGTCATAACATAATCAGAGCCGATATAACAATAATAATGTAAGGGCACAATAATAACAATAGTGGGATTCTATGGGGCACAATAATAAAAATATGGGGACTACATGGGTAAAAAAATATAATAATGGAGTTGTACTAATAACAATAAGGGGTTATGCTAGTAGTATAGGGGCCTAACATGCCCCTCTCCTTCAAAAAGAGTTGTCTTCAACGCTTGCATAGTCCTTGATGCTTCTGTATAAAATTTTTGTCCTCCCATGTGGAATCTTCAGCGAGTAAGTTCTTGCACCTTATGAGATACTCTGAAATTGATTGATTTCGTAGCTATTGGGTTCTTGTTTCTATGACTTCTCTAGGTTCCAATATGATTTTTCCTTCCTCTTCAAGTTCTAGAAATATTGTTTGAATTGGGATATTCTGCAACTTTTGAATGAGTGGCCACACTTCTTTGTCCTTCTTCCATTCATCCCTTGCTTCGTTTATCCAATCTGGTTGGATAACAAAAATAACACAAAATAATGCTTCCACATCCTCATCCTTTCTTGAGAGTGCATCTACAACAAAACGTTTCTTCCCTTTTCTATAGATGATGTCAAAGTCATAACCCAACACATTTGTGACCCATTTTCTTTGTTCTTCTAAAGATAATATTTGTTCTAAAAAATATTTAAGACTATCATGATCCACTTTTACCTTGAAGTGTCTTCCCATTGTGTAAGGTCGCCATTTCTTAAGTGAATATAATATTGCCAACATTTCCTTCTCATAAATAGCTTGCTTGAGATGTAGCTGTAAAAATACCCAATCACATACATCAAAAAAAATTCACTGTGATGTTGATCTACCTATTGTTTCATTCGATTCTGTACCAAAGTGGTGTTATCCTTTAAAAGTTGGAGAACTTGTTGTTGATGCTCGATGTGATTTCTAACTGCTTGAACTTTTTTCTTCTTAATATGTCCTTCTATCTTGAGAGTTTGAGGAGTGGTAATTTCTTCCAATGCTTTACAAGATATGGTCGGATTCATTTCTTGATGGTCGATGTGATCTTTCACTTCTTAAACATTTTTCTTCTTAATATGTCCTTCTATCTCAATAGTTTAAGGAGTGGTAATTCTGACTAATGCATTACAAGATATGATTGGATTCATTTCTTCTTTCTCGATGTGATCTTTCACTTCTTGAACCTTTTTCTTCTTGATATGTCCTTCTATCTTGAGAGTCAGAGGAGTGGTAATTCTTGCCAATTCTTTACAAGATATGGTCGAATTCATTTCTTCTTTCTACGAGGTTGGGTCCTGGCATATATCCTCTTCTTTTGATGTTTCTTTATCATTTTCTTCCTCCTCTTCATACTCTATGTAAAATAATTTATTCTTAGCACACTTATGACCTTTAGTGCATTTGCTATCACAATTGTAACAAAGCCCTTTTTCTCTTTTTTCTTCCAATTGTTCTGGTGTAAACCTTGTAGGTTGTGGAAGGCTAGGAGAAGAAACACTTCGATAATTATAGTCATGAGAGGTGGGATTCCTTGTTTCCATAATTTCTCTTTCAATTTTTCTTGCCCACTTGAATGCCTTCTCCAATGAATCAAGTTCCCAAAGACGAACCTCATGTTGAATGTTATTCTTTAAAGTATTTATGAAGAAATCAATCCTTTGCCTCTCTGGAATAACATTTACCCTTATATTAAATTTTTTAAATTCCTCAATGTACTCTGCCATTGAACACTTTTGTTTGAGATTTATCAATTGGATAAAGAAGGTGTTTCTCTTTGTATCCTCATAATGTGCTATCATTTCCTCTGTGAAAATTGACCACGTAAAAAGTGGCTTAAAAGAAAAAATCCCTTTATACCATAAAAATTAATCGTGTTCTAAATATGAAGATGCAATAGATACCTTTTGTAACAATTGCACCTCATGTAGATCGAAATATTGCTCCATTTGTAGTATCCAATTTACCGGATCCTTGCCATCAAACTTCCTCATATCGCCTTTTCTTGATTTTAGGAGCTCGATCTTGAAATGAATATAACTCTTTAATCTCAGCTCTTCCAATTCTAAAATTGTGACCTGCAGTAACCCTCTGTGTCCTCTTTCCAGTGCCACTAGTCTTATCAAAACTAGATTATCCAAGAAAGAGTTATGCACAATCTCCCAAGATGACCTGTTTATATACTTTTTCAGAAGAGTGAACCTGTATGAAGTGCCACATGTCACTATTTTAACCTTTAGATCTGAAAACTATAAAAATGAAACTACAGTCTATCCTCTTTCTATAAATTCTTAGGAAAATTCAATCTGATGTTCAAAGTGAAAGTTATGACGATTTTCCCAAGGTAACCTGTTTGATATGAAATTCTGGGGTCTGCAAAAACCCTAACTTCCACAGATTATATCTCCAAAACTATAGTGAGAGAGGATCTGAAATTCGAATCCATTCAGACCAATTTCTTCTCAAATGGGTTTTTGTTTCAGCTTCTGAAGCTTCGTAGAAAAAGGTTTATAGTGAAAATCCCACGATGGCCTGTTTTAGTTGAAAATATGGAGATTGCAAAAACCCTAACTTCCTCAAATCATATCTTCGAAACTATAGTGAGACAAGCTCTGAAATTTGGACCCAAGGTTCAGTGCAAGTTCCTCGTAAATGGGTTTTTGTTTTCTCTTGTGAAATGTCACAGAAAAATGTTATAGTGAAAATGCCACGATGACCTATTTGGACCAACAAAACCCTAAAATCCAAAGCTCTAATACAAAATGTTATGAAACCATCTCACAAAAAGATAGAAAAGATAGAGGAATGCCTTAGAAATAAGACTCTTCAAGGGGGAAACCTCCTTTACATTACAAAAATGAACAATTCTTGGATGATACAAATGACAAGATCTCCTTTCTATATATAGGAGTCTAAGGGGTTATAATATAATCAGAGCTGACATAACAATAATAATGTAAGGGCACAATAATAATAATAGTGGGCTTCTATGGGACACAATAATAACAATATGGGGACCACATGGGTACAATAATATAATAATGGGGTTGTACTAATAACAATAAGGGATTACACTAATAGTATAGGGGCCTAACATTTTCCCATCATGCCTAGAAAGATCCCCATGGAAGACATTATGTGTGACGTCCAGTTTTTTATTAGGGGCTTCCCTGATAAAATCAAGGACACTATTAGGCAAGATTGTGCTACCATCCTTAGGAAGGCCAAGCCCCTTAAGGAAAAACTTAGTAAGGGTGAATTTGATGCCCTTAGATCCTTGAACCAAAACAAGGACATAGTTGTTCTAAAAGCCGATAAAGGTGGGGCTTCTGTTATCCTCGACAAGAACGATTATCTCAAGAAGATGTTGCATCAACTTTGCAATAGTGGAATCTATAAAAATCTTATTAATAGTCCCCTAAAAAGGATCTCCAAGAACATTTCTCTAGCCATTAAGTCTAGGAACATTGTGGCTCCCTTTAGTCACAAACTCATTGAGAGTAGTCCCATCACTCCTAAGATCTACGGGCTTCCTAACATCCACAAGGATGGGGCCCCCCTGAGACCTATTGTCAACACCATAGGAGGGCTCACCTACCTCCTAGAAAAATATCTTTCCTGGAACCTTAAACCCCTTGTTGGGCTTACAGAGTCCTTCGTCAAAGACTCTTATTCATTTTTCAATGAATTATAAGGCATAAAGTGTGAACCTTGGGACATTCTTGTTAGCTTTGATGTGGTTTATCTTTACACTTGCATTCCTATAAAGGAGGCCATTGAGGTCATTAATCACCTCACCGACCTTAATATTGCTCACTTAGTAGAGATTTGTCTTACCTCTACTTTTTTCTACTTTGAAGGGGAATTCTATGAGCAGATTTATGGAGTTTCCATGGGATCCCCCTTGTCCCCTATTGTGGCTAATCTTTTTATGCAGGACTTTGAATCCAAGGCTTTGGCATGAGACCGTCTCCAGACAAAGCTATGGAAAAAATTTGTGGATGATACTAATGTCATCTAGACTCATGGCCATGAGGAGTTGGATCTATTTTTTCAAAATCTCAACTATCAATCTTCCTCCATAAAGTTTGTTATGGAGCAAGAAGTTGATGGGTGCCTAACTTTCCATGATATTCTCATTTTGAAGAATGAAGATGATTCTTTCTCCCACAAGTTGTTTCGTAAGAAAACTCATATTGAGCAGTATCTGCATGTAAACACTCACCATTTCCATGCTAAAAAATGGGGTGTTCTCAACACGCTTACTACTCGTGCACTGAGAATCTCTAATGAAGGGAACCTTGACAAAGAGAAAGCCCGTCTTCTTAAGTTTTTTGTTAATAATGGTTATAGTAGGCAAAAGGGTCTGAAAACCTTCCTTAGAGCTGGAAAAGGTCCCAAGCCTAAAAAATACCCCTTTTATCAAGTCGTAGGGGTGCATCTCCCTTTCATTGAGGGGAACACTTATAGGATTGCGAGAATCCTGAGGAGGCATAATGTTCCCTGTACCTTCAGACCCCTCAACACCATTCACAACTCCCTTAGATCTGTTAAAGACCCGATTGACCCCAAGGACATCATAGGTGTTTATGTTATTCCTTGTTCGTGTGGGACCCCCTATGTTGGTGAAAATGGGCTCTCTATTAATCAAAAGATTCATGAGCACGCAGCTGAAATCAAGCATGGGAGGACTGAGACTTCAGCCATGGCTGAACACGCAGAGAAGACTAAGCATCATATATGTATTGAGGAGGCTAAGGTTATTGCTAAGATTGTTCATTTTCATCATCAGAAGTTTAGGGAGGCCATAGAAATCGAAAGGAGGTCGAGCAATCTCAATGGGGACAATGTCTGGAAGATTAGAAGTTGTTGGATCCCTTCCCCCTCCTCTTAGCTCCCCCCATGCCCCCCATCTTTTTTTCTTCCTCTTATTTCTTTTCTGTTTTTTTCCCTTGTCTTTGTGATCGAGTGAATTTCTTGTTCCTTTTTTTTAGATGGATAAAAATTCCTCCCGTATTATTGAGGTGGAGTTCTATAATTTTAATTTATGTTCTTCTTAGTAATTTATATATAAATAGATATGTTTAAAATTATAATCATATATTAATTGATTATCACTTAGGTGTATTCTTTATCGTATTCTAATTTGACTAAAAGAGTTATCCAATTTATTTCATAATGAATAATCCTTTATTTATTATTTTATTCTAGTTAAAACCATGGTACCTCATAGGTTGGATGAGTTTATATATTTTTAATAAAAATTATGGATATTTAGTTATCTAAAAATAGGATTAGTAATAAAAATAAACATAATATACTATATTATGATTTATTTAATTCGTTTTATTAGTAAATATAATATGTGTAATCAAAATATTTTAATTAGATATATTTATAGGTTCATATGAATTAAAAATGATCAATTTTGGAAAACTAATAAATATTTTGATTTAAATTAAATTTATATTCTATAAATTTATAAATCTAGCTATATATATATATATATATATATATATATATTATATATATAGTATATATATATATATATATAATATATTATAAACTAGTTAATACCATAGAAACTCATAGGTGTGGATGAGTTTATATATTTTTAAATAAAAATTATTCATATTTGTTTATATAAAAATAGATTTAGTGATAGAATTAACTAATTAGATTAAACATAACATATTATATTATGAGTTATTTTAATGAGGGTGATTAACACATTTATAATTAGATTTATTTAGGTTCATATGAATTAAAAATTATTATTTTTTGTTAACTAATAAATATTTGGATTAAAAATATTTTTAAATTAGATTTATTGAGGTTCATATGAATTAAAAATGGAGTAGTCTACCTGGGCGGAGGAATTGCCCGGTTTCCGTCGCCGCCCGGAAAATTGTCCGGCTCCGGCTGCCGGCAATCCCTCCGCCCTTTGCCATGCTCCCCTGCCTCCGCCACCCCTTCCTCCGCTCCGCATTCACTCCCTGATTTACTCAAGCACCCCCTTCCTCCGCTCCGCATTCACTCCGGATCCGAGCTGGCATCCTGAAATTTCGTTGACCTTAACATACTCGATCGATTTTGGAGGAGAAATTAACAGATGGAAAATTCCTGAGATATTTTGATGAAACCACCTCGGTTTCCCACGGTCTACGCTTCCCTCATTTGGTTCCTCTTTACCATGCGGTTGGGAGCTCTGCAACCATCCTTGGTTTTTCTCAAGTATTGCAGTCTTGGTTGATGACCATGGTTTATTTTTTATTAGTTGAAGGTTTTGTCACCAAGGGGTTTCTCCTCTGCAAAAGAATGGGATCAGTTACAAGCTCTGTAATTTCGGAAAATGGAACCCTAACTATTGGAGTTCGTCAATCTTCCTTCTCAGTTATGTGACTCTTGATGCAATTCCATGACAATATTATCACTTTTCTCTCATATACTTATTTCAGGTTCGTTTGTGTTCATGTTAGTAGTATCCTTACAGTCTGCGTTTTTACAAAAAAATTAAAGGGGTTTTCTTGTTTACGATGCCCCCATTCCTCTTTTCCTCCCTCTGACTATACTCATTGAAATATGGACCTATTAAAGCCTTCCAGTCTTTAAACCATTCTCGGCTTGAAGGTAAATCTCATCAGTTATAAATTCTTCTTGGTCTTCTGCAATTTATACATGGTTCAATGACCATATAGGGTTTATAATTCTTTTTACAGGTCCTTCATAGTGATGCAGGTACCAGAAAGAGTTTGTCGTAGGTAAAATGATCCCCCTTTTTTTTTAATTTTCTTTGTTTCTTTCTATCTCGGCCAGTGCCTGAAATTTGGTAAGGGCAGTTTCCTGATGTTTGAAAGAGATACTATCCAGATTCCAGACATATTTTGGAGATCGAGAGTAGCTTTTAGATTTTACTATATATTCAATGAATTTAATTGGAAAAGTGAGATCTCCAATGTCACATGTTTCTCAATGCTATTTGTTGAAGTGACTCTTCCTTTTGTATCACTCCCAGTTTTGGTCATACAGGAATTGTGCAGAGTATTTGAATGTAGAGATCAACGTAAATGACTCCAAGGGGTGGTGGAAATACATTTTTGAAATTTTACCTTCAATCAGATTCAATGGACCTTTAGAAAGTGTGTATGCTTAAGGTATGATAAAAGATGAGAATTTTGGAGTCACTAACTAAACCTCTGGTCTCTGAAAATTTGCTCTTCAGACTGGTGTTTTCAGGGTTATATTCCCCTTTAACTTGATTCCCAACGAAGCTTTCGCCATTTTAAACCGCATCTTGAAAAGCTGTGTAAGCAGTATCTTGGTGTTAATACCAGTGTTTTGCACCCTGGAGGATGTGCCCAAATTCATGTTTGTGGCTTGATTTGTGACTGTTTGTTCAATTTTTGTGTCTTGGCCTTTCTAGCATTCCTCTTTGAATCTCCATCAAAATGTAGCCTGTATAGGATTCCTCTTTGAATCTCCATCATAATGCCCTTCTTTTTAGACTCTAGGAATTTTCTTGAGTTTGTTGTAATTTGTTTAGCTCTTAAATCTTAATTTTTGTCATCTGTTTGCATTATGAAGATTAGCTGATACTTAGTATCGCTTCAATTTTTTATGAACTTGTAGCAGAGAAAGATCCTGTGAATTTAGTTGAACCTTTATATTTGTGGGTGATCTTGAAATGTCAGCCTTTTGGTGGTCTTTTGTGTTAAAATGTTTCTTGCCACAAATAGCATAATGCGAATAGTTGTTCATGAGACTAATGTAGCACCATGTTGTTCTAAATCAGGTTTATCATCCAAACATTAACTCCAATGGTAGCATCTGTTTGGATATCCTCAAGGAACAGTGGAGTCCCGCACTGACAATCTCTAAGGTCCTTTTGTCAATTTTCTCTCTTCTGACTGACCCAAATCCTGATGATCCTCTTGTTCCTGAAATTGCTCATATATACAAGAGCCAAAGGTTTAGTTATGAGGAGACAGCGAGAGCATGGACTCAAAAGTATGCCATGAATTGATTCCACTCTTGTCATATGAAAGCCAGGGAAGAATTTGCAGTTCACGAAAACTTGGTTTTGCCTGTATCAAGTTTGAATCTTCCTCAAGTCAAGAAGACAGGAAAATTATTGTTGATGCTATAAGATTGAAATTTATGGTGATCAATCAATCTCATATGATATAAATGAATATGGTGTCTATCTGTACATTTATAAGTGGAATTTGGTGCTTGATTCATAATTAACAATGGATTTTGGCTTGATTCAAGCAGTGAGGATTTCCTTCATTTGTTAGTTTGTTGCAAGAATATTAGTATGGTTTCTATTGCTTTAAATAATGCTATGCAATTTCTTGAGCAAAGTCTTTTCTTAAGTGTGTTTTCCAGGTGCCATTAGATAAGCTTTATTGATGCAGCCTTCTTGTCGTTTTCCTCTATTTTGCACAAAGTAGTTTCATGGTTTAAGATTAACATCTGGCTATATGGTTGTATGTTTATAGCTCATACCTCTAATTTAACCGATCTGGTTTTGGAATTTCAGTGCCCTCTGGGATTAGGAATGTTGTAAGATATACGTGGATATAGTGCTGTAGATGATCCTCCTCTTGTCAATTAATGACCTGAACCACTAACTTGACACTGCTTCATTGTGCACTATGACATTTTTATCTAACTTCTTCAGAAAATGAGGAACTGATGTGATTCATCTTAATGCAAAAACTTATAAGATTCGACAAACCCCTGTTCAGCATTGAAATTGATGATAGCATTCCATGTTATTAATTATCAATGTGTCTAATATTTTGACCCACATCTATGTATATTTATATCAGAAAAACTTTATAATCATGATTATTTAGGGATTGCATTAAGTCCAGACCTAAAATGGAAGATAACACTCATCTTTTGCATGAATGTTGAACATTCCGAAGTGCTACTCATGGGCAATTTTCTTTCCATAGGTAGGCACTTGACGTGAAAAAAACATTCCCTTAGTGAGCAATGAATTGACATTGATTAAATTGACTTGCTGGTTAACTTTCTTGTAGAGATATCACAAAATTGGTAATATTGTAAGACATGAATTAACCAAGTTAAACAACAAGGAACACAAATGTTGGTCAATTTATTGGTTTAAATCCTACACACTTAATTACAAATTTCCGGGTGTAGACTTGCAGGATACAAGCACTGTCTATTTTCTGAAAGAGCTATGTACCAACAGTGAAAAAGCTTCTGAGCATCGATGATTGGGTGCAATCACACTCAAATGTAGTTGTATGGTAGTCAATATACTTATGCCATCTAAAACAACTTACAACTTTCATAGATTGCATAGAATATCTCTGATTCAAATCTGTAGGTTCCAGGACTATAGGCTACAGTAAAATAATCAGCATTGATCCATATTAAGCACAGATCTAACATGAGCCAAGATGGATAAAATTTCCTCAAGTACAAACTTATTTTAAAGTGCAAAAAAAATGTGTAATTTTTCATTGTTTAAATTGCATTTTTGAGATGACTAATTAAACATGGAAGTGCCAAGGTCACTCCTTATTTTTGGACCCTTTCTCTCCTGCATTCTGGGTTCTCTGTAGTATGTGGCTCTTATCAGTATGGTATTAGTACTTGTAAGCTGTCTTATTGTAATGGCATATATCACAACGATATTTTCTAGTGCAAGTCATTGAAATGCATCTTATTACCATGATTATCTTCTTTATGGAGTATAAATCTAATTCCTGCCATCTCCACCTCCATCTTTGGAGGTTGATTAAGTTCATCATGAATGTTATTTGTTTATTGATAGATCTTTAAATACAACCAGTTTATTTATTTGTTTATGGATTTTCTGGATGCAAACAAGTTCAACCAGTGAAAAGAACATATACTATTATGATTGAATGTTGATCTTTGCTCTGAGCAGTGGTCAAATATTTTTAGGAGTTAATGTATAAGTTGATTACCGTGATTTTTTTCTTCATGCAATTTCATAGAATTAGTCATCAATTGGGATTAGAAACCAATTGGGTAAATCGTACCTGGATTGCCAACATTTGACAAGAGAAAATACCATTGGTGAAATTGGATAGCCAACGTCCATATCAAAGCCAAGAGGATGCCAAAGGATGACTT
Organism: Pinus taeda; assembly: GCA_000404065.3. NCBI lineage: Eukaryota > Viridiplantae > Streptophyta > Pinopsida > Pinales > Pinaceae > Pinus > Pinus taeda. The sequence goes on along the minus strand of APFE031004521.1, from coordinate 64,885 downwards.
GACATACCAAAAGTCAAGTGAACTGAACTAGCCCCTCGTAAAATATCAGTAAATCTAAGACGAGATTACCTTGACTACAGTGCAGTGCTCAACACGAAATCTGGGGGAATAGATGAGAATCTATCAGCAAAAATTAATTGAGGCTCATGTAATCACCTGCTTTCAGGAGCACAGGTCAGCCGGAGTGGAACAACCTGAGCACAGACACTAGACAGTATTCAAAAAAAGCTACTGCAACCATCATATCCCACAAGGATAGAAGTGACCAATACCATCACATGCTACATTTTGGGAAGGTGGATATCAATTGCACTGCCGCCTTCACATGGCACTTTTAAGATGGTGACTGTGCAGTTGAATTGCACTGTCTCCTTCACCTGGCACTTCTAACATGGTGATTCTAACATGGTGAGTGTGCAGTTGAGATGGTCATTTGGGACACATGATTTTATGGATTTTGATTTTAAGATGAACAACCTCAAGGCTCAAATGTAGTTATACCCTCATATTTATTAAGCACATGCGTTCTGGATCTCACTTGGAAGGTCTACAATCGACAAATATGATTTTAAGGATTTTGATTTTCAGATGACCAAGTTCAATGTTCAAATGTAACTCTGTGCTTATGTTTATTAAGCACTCACATTCCCATTCTTACACAGAAGGTCTGCATTTATTTTAATTTTATGTTTATGTTCATTAAGCACCCACATTCAACTTTAATTTAATTTAATTTTATGTTTATTAAGCACTCAGATTCTCCTTCTCACATAAAAGAATTTACACAATTTAATTTTATGTTTATTGTGCTTATTAAGCACCCACATTCTCATTTTCACTTGGAAGGTCTACATTTTAAAAAAGATTAAGCTTTCCTGATTCATCTTATAATATACCTAACATCTTTACAGAATCAACCTGGTTTAGATTGCAAAAGAGTTGGAGTCATAAGCCAGTTGATGTGTTGTAGTAAAGCTGAACCAATGTTTATAAAATGGGATTGCAAATTTTTTTGGTGTTGAACCAGTTGGTGCATTGTAGTAAATCTGAACCAAAATTTTATAAAATGCACAATAGAAAAATACGTTATATTAAAAATTCACAGCATATTACCAAACCACACAGATGATCTACTGACATCAAAGCTTAACGTTTATTACAGTTTTGAAATCAAAGATTGTATTTACAAAGAACAAGCAGCAGTGATCCAAAAGAGGCAATATCATGGAAATTGTTTTTGAATTGGTACAGAAATAGGGGAATCCATCTAGTCAACTGAGAAGATTGACTTCCGTAAATAGTCATATGACAAAATTGATCTTTATAAACCAGTGATACAAAATCTCAGAGAAATTGTTCATTGAAGGCATCAAATGCCCTCAACGCTTCAATCAAATTGCAACAGAGTTCTTTTGCCCAAAAGGTGGTTTCCTACAACAGAATGCTTTGATAGAGTCATTTCCTCTTCTATGATCACAGTCACCACCGTTGTATTGCTGGTCCAATGTTGTTGCTTAGGGATCACGTGAAAGCTGTTGTCTCCCTCAAAAGAAATGCCAAATATTTATTGCTGTAAAAGACAACTCTTGTACAAGATAAAGCTTTTGCAATTACACCCTTAGTCTATGGCATCTCTTTCTGTCAGTAGTCTACATATTATCTGAAGACCTTTTAAATGGATCACCAGGCATATAACTAACTCAAGAGTATATCAATAACTTATGATTCAGTAAAAATCCAAAAACTTTTGGAGCCACACCCACTTTTTGAGGGTCTCACGCTTCATACTCTTTTAGCCTTGTCAGAACGGTCCTAGTTTCATTAGGGATTTGAACTTGGTGGAGAGAGTGAAAGATCTACTCCCACCACTTCAACCATTGCTACTCAACACAAGGGTTTGTTAATCAATATGAAAAATACCACAAGTTTGACAGACCACTAAAATGATGAAATGCTCTTACAATCAATTATCCCTCTACTATAGTTTGAAGTGTAGGCCATTGAATGTGTGGAATTGTTCCCAATGAGAGCTAGACACATTTTACATTTCTTTTTGTAACTTGTGAAAAACATGTGTTGTTGAGGCCATTGTTATTGGGTCTTCACCAGTGTCAGGTATTATGGCTCTGGCTCTCGCTATGGTGATTGACACTGAAAGCAAGTGGAGAGTTGATAAGGTCCTTTCCTTCTGCTCTAATATATGTTTAGTATAGGATCATACCCAAATATACCCAAGTTAATGATTTTCCTTGCCTTGGTTGGAGTGATGCAAAAATGAAATAGAATGTAAAGTTGGTTGCATTTTCCTTATTAGCTTGCTTATTTATCATTTATGAGGGAACTAAGCAAAAGAAAGGTGTATATTAGAGAGAGAAAAAAACACTAGTCTAAGAAGGGGTAAGAAGTTGTCTTTTTGGTCATTGAGGGATATAAATGCTAGACGCAGAAACATAGAAACCCTTACAGTTATCCTTTAGCTAAATGGGTCTGAGTCTAGAAATCATTAGCGCCGAAAAAAGTTAAATTTTCCATTTGTCCTTGAAGAGAAAGTTCTTACTGCAAAAAATAGTAAAGAAGAAGTTTCCAAGGGCCTTGTATGTGTGTGCATTGCTAGAAGGCAAATAAAACTCTCCCCCATTTGTTGATCACTTGCTACTTTGTTATCTCCAAAATATTGTCTATTGGGGATGGGGAGACGAGAAATCTCTGGACCCCATTGGTTATGGGCCACATTCCATGTTAGAGAATTACCAGAAATGACTTCCTTAGCAGATTGGTTCAAAAGCGGAAATATGGTGAAGGGAGCATATTTCAAAGAATGAATCAGTGTTTTCATTAGCATGTATGAGGAACATAGATGGAATATAGTTGACACTTGGAAGGATCTTCCTTATTAGATTAAATTGTTTTATTAATAATTTAAAGGGGCTACCATTGGAATGATAAGTACATTGACTGCAACATATCTGCTTCACTGACATAAAAAGGAATATATCAAAATGGAGTTGAGCTGAACATCAAAAGTTCGGAAATATAACATATTTCTAGCAAGAAATTCACTGCAATGGATTTCATTATATTCAATTTATTACAAAATGCTAGAATTGTTTCCTCAAGACCGTGGAAATTGCCACATTATTGAATAATACTTCCCTGGTGCTTCCAGGCCATCATTTCATGTAATGATGCTTATACAAAAGGTAAATTAATCTATCACAACTTTTTCACTTACTATACAACTAGAAGTTGGAAAACCATGGACTAGATAAAATGCAAGACTTCAACCATGACCATCACTTCCATGATGTGTTTTACAACAAAACATATTTGTATAGCAGACCAATTTCCAACCAACCAACCATAATAGTTACCACCCCTCCCAACAAACTTGAACTATAAAAATTTAGTCAACTGGATTAGAAATTATATGAGGATATTAGATAAACATTGTGTGCTTGGCTAAGAATTGTGTGTTGGGCAAGCGACCACATTGTGTTCTTGGCTGAGAATTTATGTCTTCCGCATTGAGTTTCAATGCATGGACAATCCTGGTTGGAAGCAGAACTGTAGAACAACCTGAAAAAAGAGAGTATCAACGTTAAAATTTTCAAAATTAATCAAGATAGTTAACACTTTATCAAGAGCATAAAAGATAGTTAACACTTTATCACAAGCATAAAAGGAAAAAACATCATTCAGTGAACATCAACAAATCATGAAGAGGGCATGTTTAAAATAACATAACAATCTACTACGCTATCATATACTATTCCATGGAGGCAAAATCAGCTTGATGAAGTCATGAAAATCCAATAAGATCTTTGACTAGAGGCAAGGAATCAAAAATCCAACAACAAAAAATGCAATGATAAGGTCCGAACCTCATTGGCCTTTGATCATCTAACCAAAACTTTATAAACATGTAAAATATAAAGATCTATAAATCTAATAAACATTGAACCATGAACGTAGGTATGAGAACATAGTAACTACATGTTTAAGTATAAAAATCAAAAATGTTGCATGAACATAAATAAGTAAAGAGATTCTATTTGACAGCGAGCAAATTTTTCAGTGACCATGAACAGATTATGAAAAAGGCATTTTCATAACAACATAACAATGCGAAAACATAAATATGCTTATCATATGATAAAGGGCCACCCAACGACACCATGATAACCTAACTTATCTATTCTTTATGCATACCTCATTGATTCCCACTAGAGTTCAAGTCCTTCCATAGATGATCAGTCATGGTAGAAGATGATGCTTCTCCACTTATTCTATAGTTACCTAGAAAAATGTCAAACGTTATTACAAAGACATTTTATAAAGCATCAAGGTATATATGCACACACAATTAAAAAGTGTCAAATGTACCTGGCATGGCAGGTAAGGTTGGATGGTCTTGCATCTCTCTTCGGTATTGGGTTATCGCCATGGTTGGGGATTGTTGCATCGCTGTAAAAATAAACATACCACATGTTAGAGAGTAGTGATGATTAAATACTCAAATCTAAAACCATGACTATTCAACACATGAAACTAACCTGGAACCATAGACACGACATTATTTGGCCGATGACGTCCTCGCTTATTGAGGTATCGAAACTCAAGTGGTTCATATTCTGATGGATCAACATTTAAATCAATTTCCAAACCACTGTTTTTTCTGCTGCTTCTTCTTTTCTTTGTGGGGCTAAGGAAACTCTTCTTTCTCTTCAAAGATGGATCAAGAGAACCCAATCCAGGTGTGAATTCAAAATCAGTAACGTGCAAATTATTGGCTTCATCCAACATTTTTTTAAGCATACCAGTCAACTGGATTGTCTTTGCCAAAGTAGTAGGAGGGTTATTCAAAATGAGATGTGTATAGCTAAACAACTCCTCCCTTTCCAAATGAAGTGCCTCGGCATCTGCATCAACAACATTTGTGGCCATAAGAGTAGCATCGACATTTGCATCATGGTTTTGAGGCTCTATATTGATCTCAGGTGGGTCATTGCATATGTTATCCTCTGCAGGCTGATGAAGCAATGGATTTGAATTATCCGAGTGGAAATACAACCAATTAACCTTTATGGCATGCTTACAAATGTTTCCACGGATAGATCATGGACATTCACACGTTATAAAATCCTTACGATACCAGGTGACAAGGTATTTTTTACCTCAATCTGTCTCACTTCTCACCCAATAAGCATGGGTTATGTTCTCATGAGGACAACAATCAGTGTCCATAATTTTTCTTGCTCGTTCTATTGATGATTCTAGCTGCTTTTCTCTGTTGTAGTTGTTTAGAAATCCTTCTTCTTTTAAGATTTCCTTGAACCGATAACAAGGTTCAACTGTTGTTAGTAACATATGAAGTAACCAATCCATCCTCCGGGCACATTTTTTCCTTCTATCAGATAGAAATGTTGTTTTTAGGTAACAATGGTATGACTCAACAGCATTATTGGTCTCTTGATTTGCATGAGGAAACTCCCGACAACCTTTTTTTTTCTCTGTAAGACTAACAACCTTTTTTTTTCTCTGTAAGACTAACTATTATATTATGTACAGGGTGCAAATTACAGACAAGAAAACAGAGTACCCAGGTCCAGCCGAGGGACTGTGGGCTTTAGGAAGAGACCCAAAAAGGCCATGGAGTCTTCTACCAGACGTCTCCCCGAACATACAGGGGACAGAAAATTAACTGAGACTACCCGCGCAGGGGCGTTGTAATTATACCCAAAAAGGGTCTGGAGCCATCAACCAAAATTCAAATGGACTGAGCCACCCACGCAGGCGCGAGAAACTTGCTGACACAACCCACGCAGGGGTTTGACCAAAGATTGAGAAAGCCCACGCAGGGGCGTGACAATTTACTGTGACTGCCCGTGAGAACAAACCACAAAATCCCTTGCTGGGTTCGACTGACTTGGCCATTGTATGATTTGAGTTGAAATTAGGCCAGAAAAAATGAAAAATAGAGTTATGATCATGCTCAAAACCAAGGAGGGCTCCAACATACCCATACCATCGCCACGCACAGAGGAAGCTGATCAGCAGCTGGCTACTCTGGAGGTTTTTCCTCCACCACTTCACACCATCCATACTGTTCTCGCAGAGTGTCCTAATCCTCTTCCACTTCCGCCTTCAAGGTCGCTGCTTCTTGAGCTGGAGGGCTTTTGGAGGCTTGACCAGGTTCCTCTGTAGGTGGCCTTGCTTCTGCGCTCCGGCTGCCCCCTGGAGATCTCTCCCCTCTTCTCACGTCTCCCGCTTCGTCCTGATCTTCCTCAAGGAAAAGGACTGAGACATGTGCATTGATGCGTGGGCGATCCTGCGAGCAGCGAAAGGAGAATATGGCGGATCCAAAGGCAGGCACAGGGGTCGGCTCGGCGTTAGGCACGTTAGAATCCAAATGCTGGCTTGCCTGTAAGGGGGCGGCTTGAATTCCCCTGTGACACTTGCAGCGGCAACATTGCACTCGAGGACGCTCAGCTAGAGGGTGAGCTAGTCTGCCGCGGGCTGGAGCTCTTCTGCGATACATGACTGCAGAAGCTACAGGGGCTAAGAAGAAGGCGGGAGCAGTGAGGTGGTAGCGCTCCGTGATCCTGAATCCCCTCTGAGGAAAGCGCAAACAATTACCAGTATTGAGCTCGCTAGCTCTGTCCACAGGAAGATAAACCCAAAGGACAAAGCAACGGCCAACCAATTAATCTCCATGGCTCGGCTCCTCTGCCTTAAAACCCTGCCAGCATTTCCCTTAGCGCTTGTACGCCATATTCACAGATTACCTTCAAACTTTGGATCCATAAGTGGCATTGAATGCCTGCCGCCCTTCTTGAAGAGTCTATCCATGGCGGTAGAAGGGTTCATCAATGTTCTGCTGAGACACGAGGCAGCCCATGTCGTCCATGTGGCTCCTCTTCTTCACCTGTCTCATCACCCGCATCCAGGGTACTCCCGACAACCTTTAACCCACATACCTAATTGCAAATAGAACGATGTCAGTCTCACTATATCACCTTTATAAAAGAAAAAAATGCATATAATACAAAAAATAATGTTTACTTACGAATCTTATCTCCAGTGACCCAATTTTTGTTGAAATAGTCTAAGAACTTCTCTTCATCTGCAAACTTGATAAAAAATTGATTGATTGCATCTTCCACTTCATAATTGAGAGTGCATTTCATGATGAAACCTAACTCATTGAACATCTCCTTGGCTTTTATGGAACTAGTGGCCAACCGATTGACATTTTTCAACCAAGCCCTCCGTACATGCCAAATGCATAAGATCACATCACAACCTGTGATCCTCCTGCCATATTCAATGTATTTTAGTGTGGTATTTTTAGAAAAAATGCAAGTTTGGTTAATTCATGACAATGTTAAAGTTACCTCAAGGCACTGATTTCAGCCAGTGCATCATCAACCATGAAAGCATTGACTTTCCAATCAGGACGGATTTGGAAACACTTGTGCATGAGCTGCTCCAGCCATATTGAAATATCATCTTATGTGTTTCGCGATGCCACGACCCATGCAACAGGCACCCCGCTTTGTTGTTCATCAAATTCCACGAGTGTATACAACTGATACTGTCATTTTCAACATTACATAAATTCAAATACAAGTTATTAATCATTTTGAATGTATACAACTTAAATAAATATATTCCATAAGTCATTGGCATCTGAGTTACCCCGTATTTATTGGTGTTAAATGTTGAATCCATGGCTATTAAGCTATTGTGCGATAGCTTGACCATTGTCTCCAACATCCACTTTGTTTGAATCCCTATTATAAAAGGGACCTCCACACCATTGGGCTTTTGGTAAAGGAAAAAATCTTCCTGATGCTTTTGATACCAAAGGTTTACACTCATTTCATCCTTTTTGTGAAGTTGATAATTTCCCTTCGCCAACCTATTATAGATGTTTACAATATCTTTCCTGCATAAGAAAAAATCTCTATCTCGAGCTGCCACATCGGTGTCAACATGTCCCTTAATATGGGTTCTATACACTACATCAATAGGCACTCCCAAAAAGAAACAACTCTCTACATATGCAACAATGTCCCTTGAAAGCCTTGGCATATGCAAGGCCCTGGTCTCACCTGAAGTGTCACATTGACCATGACAAGCCAAACCTTCTCCATCTTCATGTTCATACATATTGAAAGTTAATATTGCTCTATCAGGAATTTCATGCATAACTTTCATAATAAAGTGGCATTGGCAACCCCTCTTCTGCACAAATGAGGTCCTTCGTTTAGCTGAAAGATTTCCTCTTTTGTCCTCTGGGCCAAATGAACAATGATAACTACACCAAAAATTTAAATTGTTAGTACATACAAAGAAAGATAACCTTGGTTTCAAAAGATTTAAACAATATATATTTTAAATACTCACATATCATATTGCAATGCAGCGGTAGCTCTTTCTTTTGTTTTTTTTTTGTTTTTTGTATGAATTTACATGGGGCAATAGGATTTTCTTCCTCTCCTTTGATAAAGTCAACAACTCGTCGTAATGGGATTACAGCAACTCGATCAATACTATTGTTTTTTTTATTTATTTCCGTCCAAACCAAGTCTCTACTTGAGAACGTCATTTTGCCTTTGAGGTCTTGCACCTCAAGATCCATGATATATTGCCATTTGCTTTGCTTGCCCATTTTGAACTGATCTGGTCAAACAATATGCAAGGACATCAGAACTGAACTTTCAATCTTAGTAATTTTTATGGGCTGAATAATTGAATTAGATCTGGAATTTGTACATGAGCTAGAACACGGTTTCTATGGCTACCTGGGAATATTTGTAGTCTTACATGGAATTTCTCTGGCCATGCATAAGATTTGAAGTTAAAATGAGACATACCAGTTTCAGAAGAGCCAAATTTGCAATGCCAACCACATAAATCCAACATGGAGAGATGATTTTAGATATGAACGATAATATTTTAGTTTTCTTCAGCATTCTAGCATTTAACCTTTTATGAAGCAGTGGGTATTATTTCCCCTTTACTTATTGTTTACCTATTGTTTTATTCTTTCCACTTTACTTATTGTTTACTAGTATGGTTCATTTGTGTCTAATTTCCATGTTCTTGTGTATGGATGTAGACATCATCATCATCACCATGTGCTAATATTTATTGGTACCATTATAATTATCTCACTTTGACTTCTTGCATCCATCATGCTTCACTATGTGCCATGGTTGAAAGTCCCTAGGGTGATCTATTAAGTCCAAAATATATTATGGGTATGGAAGATCAATCATCATAGTAATATCCCTGCTAATCACATGGACCACCTAGCTAGTCGAAATTGATGTGTGTCTATTGCAATTGATTTTTTTCCACAAAGTTCATAAAGGGTCAACCCACGCATGTGCCAAAAATTGATATATGATTGTATTTGTTTCTCCCATTTGCTGCATAATAGGTAACATGAAATTCTAGCTAGTTTAAGTGTTCAGTGCTAGTAAGGCATCAAAGAGTCATCCCATGCCCATAGTTATATGGTGGAGTGTCTTGTCATGTCAAGCTACTTGCCGGTTTGATTTATTAGTTATGAAAACATGGTGTTTGACCTATGGAAGGTGGTCTCCACAGGAAGATTGGATTCTAGCAGTCAATCATTTAGCTTTCCTTAATGATGCAAGGTTCTACATTGTGTAGACAATACATTAGCTTAATGAATATACTCCCTGGGGTTGATTCTGTACAATATGTTGCATGTTAACCAATTTTACAAGATTGTCAAATTTGTCCACTGCTCAGTGAGTTCACTCAACTCAACTCCAAAACAAACCAAGTCTTCTCATCTTAGCAAAACTCATTTAAATCTTGTCAAAGTCACCAGAACTCAACAAGTTTGACTGATCTTATGCAATTTACTCAGCAAGTTTGACTATGTTCAATCAACATTTACCTATTTTAAGTTGTTTTTGAGTTTTAGAATTTCCTGAAATTCACCTCAATTGTGGATGTATTGAAAATGTATTGTTCCTTAACAATATAATTCTAGGCAATCCCTTCCACTTCCACTGGTATTATGGTACTCTTATGTGAAGAAGGTAACTCATGTTAGCCTTGAGTTTTCAGAATTCGATTATGTTGGACATAATCTTCCGAGATTTCTTCCCTATAAAGAAAATTGTAAATAAATGAAGTAGGAGAATGCAAAGATGAAGGGATCCTTTGAAAATGAAACAAAGGGTTGCACCATTGTATATCTCTGATTGCACATTAATGAAAAGACCATCATGGAGTTACCTATTCTGGCCTGACAAATTCAAACTCTTGCTCTTTGGCTTTGCCTAGTCATTTCCCTAGTCCAGGTCATGTGACTAATGGTAACCCCCAAAACGTGTTGTGCTCTAGGTCCGCAGTAAAAATCTTCTAATAATATAGTTTTCCAGGTAGTGGCAATAAATCAAACTACAAGAATCACTAGATATTTGATAAACCATGTTTGGCCGCACCTATGTGAAAGTGACAACTATGAAAAGAAGCCTTCCTATTAGGAAATAAAGTTATAACCACTACATAGGAAACAAAAGACTTGCTCAAATATTTTGGTAAAATATTTTGTCTACTTTTAATCGTATCCATCAAGTAGGGCGTTATCCTCCTCACTAGTTTTTGGATTTGATAAAAGAAACCATGCAATTTAGAATATTTTCAAAACTGATCCGGTCCGGCCTCATCCCTGCGCTCAGCATTCGAACAAAATAATCAAGTGCCTTCTCCCCATCCCCAATGTTTGCATATCCTGCCTCATTGACTTGCTTACATAAAATTGATAGTTCGATAGCATGATGGATTTTCCTTGACCCATGGAAATGACAGGTTATATATAATAAAACACGTAGATGATAAGATTTTTCAAATCAACAGACCAGACCAATCGACATGGCTTTAGATCTTGCTTGAAGGGAGAGCGTTGTAAATCATTAAGTTACCTAATTCCAAATGTTAGTTTTAGACCCCCAACGGATCATTTTCCTATGAACCCCTCCACACAATTAATTATTGAATTAGTTTTTAGCTTCTGGGGTTTAGTGATTATGTCGAGCAATTTAGTACCTCAGTGTGATAATGTTCATCATCATCACCAGCAGGGCATGGGAGCCTGCGTAGAGGTTGAACATTATGCTAGGGGAAATTGAAGGGCTTAGAAGGGACAAAATCGTTTTAATGATGGAAGTCGTGAAGCTGAGACAACAACAACAATCCACTAGGAACTAAGCAAAAGAGTAAGACCTTATTCCTCGATCATACATGCACACAACTAAAAAGAGCAGAATACATGAACTAGACGATTGAACCTACCTCTGTCTGTCACCTGGTGACGAGTCAATGGTGGTGAGTTGTAGAGCACAAGATGGATTTTCTGCATGGAGGCAATTGGTGAGCTACAGAGTGGGGATGGAGTTTCTGCGGGAGTCGAGCTGGTGAGGGGAGATGCAGAACCTGCGGTTTGGTCCAAATTCAAAAGGAAAGGATCATAAAATCTTGCAGACTCTGAAAATATGTCAGACGAGGGTGGCGGAGGGTGGCAGAGCTAGCAAAGGGTGGCAGATGGTGGAGGAATTACCAATGGCCGGAGCCGGATTTTTTTCCAGGCGACGATGGAAACCGGGCAATTCCTCCGCCTTGTTAGACTACTCCATTTCTTTGCATGTGATGCCCAATTTCTTCATTATAGCTGCCGTGTACGAATGGATTACCCACACCAATAATTTTGAATGGATTTATTCACCAATTTCTTTGCATGCGATGCACAATTTCTTCATTACCATTGCCGTGTACGAATGGATTACCCACACCAATAATTTTGAATGGAGTTATTCACCAATTTCTTTGCATGCGATGCCCAATTTCTTCATTACCACAACCATGCACAGATGGATTACCGACACCAATAATTTTGAATGGAGTTATTCACCAATTTCTTTGCATGCGATGCCCAATTTCTTCATTACAGTCACCGTGTATGGATGGATTACCCACACCAATAATTTTGAATGGAGTTATTCACCAATTTTTTGCATGTGAATCGCGATGCCCAATTTCTTCAGAGTCGTCTACCGAGGCGGAGGAATTCTAATTCTGAACGCATATTGGTGGAGGAACGTGAATTAAATGTATCTTCAATGGACGTTGGCCATAAAAGTGACCTCCATGCTCTCTTTTCATTCAAAAATGCTATCACACATGATCCCGACACGATCTCGACGGTTTGTTATCCAACTGGATGGTAGAAAACTCCGATAACATGTGCACATGGTTCGGTATTTGCTGTAGAGAAAACACCAAAAGAGTGGTGGCCATTGACCTCTCTCCATCTAATGGAGCATTGCAAGGTAAAATTTCCCCGTCTATCGGCAACCTCTCATTATTGAACACATTGATTCTTTCCGTTAATGCTTTCAGTGGAGGAATTCCGACTGAGTTTGGCCACCTTAAAGCAAACACTGGACCTCACCAACAATATACTCAGTGGTCCTATTCCAGTTGAGTTGGGCATGCTATAGAAGCTAGAGCACCTGTACCTCGGCCTCAATATGCTCAGCGGTCCTATTCCTGTCGAGTTGGGCCTGCTCCAGAAGCTAAAGTACCTTGACCTAAGTGCCAATTCGATCAATGGTTCTATTCCAATGGAGTTGGGCCTGCTACACAAAGTAAAGTACCTTGGTTTCAGTAGCAATACGCTCAGCAATCCAATTCCTATCGAGTTGGGCCTGCTCCAGAACTTAAAGTACCTTGACCTCAGCGACAATTTGATCAATGGTTCTATTCCAATGGAGTTGGGCCTGCTACACAAAGTAGAGTACCTTGGCTTCAACAGCAATACGCTCAAGGGGGCCCTATTCTAGTCCAGTTCGGCATGCTACAGAAGCTAGAGCACCTACACGTTGAAGACAATATGCTCAGCGGTCCTATTCCTGTCGAGTTGGGCCTACTCCAAAAACTAGAGGAGCTTGACCTCAGCAACAATACGCTCAGTGCTCCTATTCCAGTTCAGATGGGCTTGCTATAGAAACTAGCGTACCTTGACCTTAGCTCCAATACGCTCCGCGGTCCTATTCCAGTGGAGTTGGGCCTGCTACAGAAGCTAGAGTCCCTGTATCTGGACGACAACAGCTTGTCAGGTAGAATTCCATGTGAATTGGGTAATTTGACACAACTTTTAGATCTATCCATTTCTGGTCATAGTATTTTAGGTTCTATTCCCTTTGAAATATTTAGACTTCCCCTCTCTACTCTGTCTCTTAGTTTTAACCTCACAGGGAGGATACCTAATTACATTGCTAAATTGACCAAATTAACTGCCTTACAACTTTATGAATGTGGGCTCACTCTCATACCTGAGGGCATTAGCAATTTGACCTGGTTGACTGACTTAGATTTCTCTAGTAATAAACTCACTACCATACCCGAAGGTATTGCCAATTTGGTTAAGTTAGAGTACTTAGATATTATTAAAAACAACATCACTCACTTAAATGAAAACATTGCCGCTTTGTCTCAGTTAACAGAATTAAATCTCTTTGACAATAATCTAAGCAGTAACATATTTAAAACAATTTTCAATTTGACTAATCTGTCATACCTAGATCTGTCTCAAAATAAACTCATAAGTCACATTCCTAAAACCCTTATCAATTTAAAGAAGCTTATATACTTAAAATTCTCAAACAACAATCTTGAAGGGACAACTCCCAAAGCTATAGGAGACCTTCATTCTTTGAATGAATTATATTTAAATTCAAACAATTTCACCAGGAAGATTCCTAATAATATTAATAATTTGGTTTTGCTTAATGCATTATATTTATTAGAAAACACTTTGGAGGGACCTATTCCTAGTATCTGCATCTATAACGCCACTTCTTTAAATATTTTCTCTGCTCATTCTAACAATTTTTCTGGGACTCTAACCTCATCATTTGCAAATTGCACCCAACTTATAATATTGGATTTAAAGAATTGTGGATTTAGAGGTGAGCTTCCTTCAACCCTAGCAAATTTAAGTAAATTGGGATTTTTAAGTTTTAGTTATAATAATTTTCAAGGTATTATTCCCCAATGGATCACAAATTTTACCAACTTGTTTTTGTTGGATTTATCAGACAATGATTTTAATGGAAGCATACCACATGATCTTGAAATACTGCAAGGGTTTGCAATTCATCAATTTTATTTCTTTGAGCTTTATTTCCAAACCAAAGAATACATAAAAGGGATTGAGTATAATCTGTCATATATCTTGATTATAAATGCTATATTTGATTTGTTTGGGAGTAATCTTTCTAGAGAAATCCCCAAAAGCATAGGCAACATGAGAAGCTTGGGATCACTAAATTTCTCTGGGAACCAATTGGAAGGAAAAATAACAGCGTCTTTTAGTGAGATACCTACTTTGGAGCAGTTGGACTTGTCCAAAAATAATTTGGATGGAGCATTTCCTCAAGAGCTCTCTCAATTATCAATGTTGTCTTATCTAGATGTTTCATCTAATAACCTATGTGGACCAATTCTAGGAGGGACACAATTTTACACCTTTAATGAGTCTTCATTTCAAAGGAATAAGTGCTTATGTGGATATCCTCTTCCAGGATGCAATAAAAAAATATATGAAGACAACCAGTGGAGACAGTGGCAGTCAAAGTAATATCAAGAGAGGATGGTTAAGCCATGTAAATGAGAAGATGTCTTTGATAGCATTAGGGATGGGAATTGGGATAGGGTTTGGGGTAGTGGTTTCTATGTTCATTGTTTGAGATAAATCAAGGTATTGGGTACTTGGTTTACCTCCTAACAACATAAGAAGGCCCTTTTATGGCCTCTACTGATTCCCTACATAGCTCAATAAAACTTGTATGTATACATCAAAATTTTAATGTATGTAATGCCACTTAATAATATAACTTGAATGTTATTTATTCATATACCATGTATTGTTACTTAACAATATGGTGTTTGGATGTTGACATAAATTATCTAGCTTTGTGGAAGAATATAAAATAGAGTTTAATAATTTCTTTCAATATAAGAATGTTATTATATTTATTGAAATTGTTAATTATTATAAAACTAATGTAAATAGATGTATTTGTATTGATTAAGAAAATAGAAAAATAAATACTAATTTATTTTTTATTAATAATTTACTATTTTTTTCCCATAGGGTTTATTGGAGATTTCTATGGAGTTTTGTTGTTAAAGCATTTTCTGGTATAAATTTCATTGATTCAAAATTATGTGGGCAAAAATCTAGCCATGCTAAAGGTTTTCCATGCTAAGGCCTGTGATGAAAAGGATTGGTGGCTTTACACTCTCTTGGATAACTTTCACATATAAAGTCTTTACCATTGTGTGGATTTTGAATAATAACCTTTAACAGAATAAAATTCAAGGTTGTTTCTGACCAATATAGGGTCTCGCCTAGGTTTAAGTTATTCGTTTAGGTAATAAAATTCAAGGTTGTTTCTGAATAATATAGGGTCTTACCTAGGTTTAAGTTATTTGTTTAGGTCGGTTTGTGGGCAATTGCTCTAGGCTCAGGACTATAAGGGCAGTCCTATTGACTTGAATCAAATATTTTCCGTGACAAGTAGCAGGTGTACCAATTTTCCTAATTTAAAAAAAATTCCTTCACCCCAAAGAAGTTTTAGTTTTTTTTTGGTAGATGTTGGTGTATTGTTTCAACATTAGGGTTTAGAGAGATAAGTGCCTTTTGGTAAACCACAGGTCTCATTTTATTTCCCATTTTTGAAGTTTTATTTTTTTTTGGGTAGATGTTGGTGTATTCTTCTAACATTAAGGTTTAGAGAGATAAGTGCCTTTTGGTAAACCATAGGTTTCACTTTATTTCCCATTTTTGTCATGGTTTGATGGGATTCTCTAATGTGTTCAATCTTTTGTGATGATAGGATAAAAAACCTTACTTTATGAAGGCTCATAAATTAAAGATGGAATATGAGACTGCCATGGATAAATACCTTGAAGAAGTCCGATAGGTTTGCTTATATTATATTTGAATGTGAAGATTATGCATTCAAGTTTTGTTGTTGCATGCTCAACATACAATTTCATGGACAATTTTTTCTGGCTGATCTTTTGGAACCATAGACAATTCATTTGTATTCTATCTATTTTGCAGGGCAATTGGTTTTCCTGGCAATAAGTACCCAATAATAAATTCCGCAACAACATTGTAACCTGGTTGCTGTTTTCACAACAATAGCAAATAAAATTCTGGTGTTTTAACGTGGGAATTTAGTCCACATTGCAAATTTCTATAATTTGGTAACTAGGTTTTGGTAGCTCTCTATTTTTCATGAGAATTTTAGTCTGGTGCTAATGGGTTTTAGGTTCTTCTTTTGGAGGGTAGCATTTCATGCTTTCATAGCAATAATTTTCTGAATGTTAGGGAGCTAATTTGGTTAGACTGGTGTATTATTCATGCCGTGTTGATTTTTAATGATTTTATTCATGCTGATAACTACTGGAAATTGTCAATTGGTGTTGATGGGCCTTTAGTTTTTTCCTCTGGCTGGTAACAGTTTATGCTAATGTTCAATATGAGCACTGATGTTTTTTTATTAATGTTTGCAGAGTGTCACCATACAATTGATTCTGCTATGAGGGGGCATCCACAATTGTATATTATACTATCTTTGACTATCTCCCTTATTTATTTTAGCTCCCCTTCGACCTAAAATGGGTACCATTATGATTTGGGTCAATAAACATTTTGAGTTCAGTGCTGTTAACAACTTTGGTACTTCTGTTCTTTTGCAGCAGAAGTAGAAAGCATCAGAGAACAGAAGGGGTGGAGATTCAAAAGGCTCCAAAATGTGCCAAGAAGCCAAAGGATCCAAATCAACCCAAAAATCCACAGACAGTTTTCTTTGTTTTTATGTAAGATATCTTGAAGGCTTTACCAACTGTCAAAATATATAATGAAGTTTACACGTAGTTGTAGTGTTGAGGTCCTTGATTCTGAACTTAGCATACCTCTTTTGGGCATTATGTTCCTGCAACGTGAAGGCATTATGTGTGTGCGCATACATAGAAGCATGAATACCTAGATCTCTTTATGAGTTGTATTATTTTTGACTCTTTAAATAAAAGCCATGTTTGCTTGCTTGCAAAATCTGTCATGACAGGGAGGAGTTCAGAAAAAATACAAAGAGGAAAATGCTGATGCCAAAGGGGTATGCTAGAATCAAAACCCATATTTATAAGTTATCTTATTTGTTGCGTGATATGTTATTTATATACAGAGAAGCTATGGTAAATCTGGTCTTTTTGGCCATTAGATATGTTTTGCATGTGTGAAGTGAATATGTAGGAACTGAAGTATGAACTGTTTCATGCAGGTCAATCGAAAAGGAGCTGATAAGTGGAAGTCAATGACAGAAGAGGTAAGGGTACACTTCGGAAGAAATGGTGCCTCATTTTTAGTTTTTAATGGTTGGATTTTGGTTTGGGTGTTTTTTAGTTTCTTTTTAAGTAGATTGTGAATAATTATTTATATTATAAAAAACCAATTTATGACATTCAACACCAATTAGAATGATGTCAAAAATTTAAGGCCTGTGATGAAAAGGATTGGTTGCTTTACACTCTCTTGGATAACTTTCACATATAAAGTCTTTACCATTGTGTGGATTTTGAATAATAACCTTTAACGAAATAAAATTCAAGGTTGTTTTTTACCAATATAGGGTCTCACCTAGGTTTAAGTTATTTGTTTAGGTAATAAAATTCAAGGTTGTTTCTGAACAATATAGGGTCTCACCTAGGTTTAAGTTATTTTTTTAGGTAGGTTTGTGGGCAATTGCTCTAGGCTCAGGACTATAAGGGCAGTCCTATTGACTTGAATCAAATCTTTTCCGTGACAAGTAGCAGGATTACCAATTTTCCTGATTTAAAAAAAATTCCTTCACCCCAAATAAGTTTAGGTTTTTTTTGGTAGATGTTGGTGTATTGTTTCAACATTAGGGTTTAGAGAGATAAGTGCCTTTTGGTAAACCATAGGTGTCATTTTATTTCCCATTTTTTAAGTTTTAGGTTTTTTTTGGGTAGATGTTGGTGTATTCTTTCAACATTACGGTTTAGAGAGATAAGTGCCTTGTGGTAAACCATAGGTCTCATTTTATTTCCTATTTTTGTCATGGTTTGATGGGATTCTCTAATGCTTTCAATCTTTTCTGATGATAGGATAAAAAACCTTACTTTATGAAGACTCATAAATTAAAGATGGAATATGAGACTACCATGGCTAAATACCTTGAAGAATTCCGACAGGTTTGCTTATATTTTGTTTGAATGTGAATATTATGTATTCAAGTTTTGTTGTTGCATGCTCAGCATACAATTTCATGGACAATGATTTTTTTTGCTGGCTGATCTTTTGGAACCATAGACAATTCATTTGTATTCTATCTATTTTGCAAGGCAATTGGTTTTCCTGGCAATAAGTACCCAATAATAAATTCTGCAACAACATTGTAACCTAGTTGCTATTTTTACAACAATAGCAAATAAATTTCAGCACGAGTCTAATTCACTTCAAATAACCAGCTCTATTACAATCCAATTAGGCATCAAAAAAAGCATAAGCTCACACTTGATTTACTAGCATGGGTAGGCATGGGAGAGGTTTTGATGTACTGATTTCCTTTTATGTACTCTTGGAAGGCAAGATAACTACATCTTTTCGAGTATCAGTTTTATTCATAAACGAAAAAGGAAACAACATAAGCTCATTTTCTTTCAGTTTTAGAAAATTTTATTGATCTCTGGAAGTAGCATGGTTTGATGGTGAGTGCAAAATTCATTTTGTTGCCCCTATTCATAGGGATTTTCGAGGGAAATGGATAGTTCAATTTGGAGGAAGAAATATATAACGTGTGGATGGTATGATAGGCAGGTAGAAAAATATAGTATGTAATATCATTAATGGGCATATCCTTTTAATGGAAAAGTTGAGTTATGCGACCTTTCAGGGACAACTGATCAATTCCATTTGGGTGAAGTTACAATTTCCAATCAGAGTTGTTTATACAGATTTCAACTAGAATTGGCACTTGAGAAAAGATATCGATATCTTGAAATCAGAGTCAAGGTGGACTTGCTAGCTCTCCTTGCTTAGTATGGACGCTAAATCTGGGTAATTGCACCTAGACTCCATGCCGAATCATTGTTGATGTACCTTTTTATATTTTAGAGATGAAATGTAACATGCATATTCCAAAAGAAAGGGTTAATCAGTGATGATATCCATACAAGCATGTTTAAATTAATCAGAATATAAAACAGGTACCATGGCAGCATTGTACATAGAGACATCTCTTGCTTATTACTCTGGCATTAAGCAGAATGAATATAAGAAATTTTACTGCTTAACAAGAAAGTATGGGAAAGTTTTGGACCTGATTAGTAGTTTCCTGAATCACTCTAATGGGAAGACTTAATATGCATGCAAGCCCACATGTTGTAGCATTCCCCACCATGGAAACTGAATATCATCCTTCCATATAATTGAAAGAATAAGTGATTTTGGCAGACATTTATTATTGCTAATGACCCATCCCAGTATCTAACTTAGACTAGGCCCTTAATCCGAAGGACGATTTACAATTATGTTGTTTTGTTTCTCCTATACATTGTTGGAATAATTGGGGGCCCCGATCTGTAAAGATTATGAAGGTTGCGCTGGGACTTCAACATGGATTGATTGTGATTGTTATTTATGTGTTGGGTGTTTTACAATGCTACAAATATTTCTCCAATTAGTGTGAATATTTTCTGAAGGACAGATGAATGGTTTATCACAACATACATTACATTTTGGGTGCCTTTAAGTATATTCTCTTCAATTCTATAAGGTTGTTCACAAACTAGTTGGCCACTGTAGCTACACAAATGTGTTAAGAGTTATGTAAGGAACATTTTTATAATTAAGAGTTTGAAAAAATAGTTTAAAAATTGAGTGAGTGAGTTTCTTGTAATCAAGAATTTTCAAAATACAACGAACTGTACACTTATGTGAGTGAGTTTCTTGTAATCAGGAATTTGAAAAATATCCCATCTTGAATTTTTTTATCATTCGAAAATCTCTATGCTTGTCTCGTCAAATGTATGTGTACTCAGACATCTCAACACACAACAATAAATTATTTTAATTAACGTTGAGTGCCTTCATTGTACTTATTTTTTATTTACTATTTTCACTACTTTGTAATATTTCTCATATTTCTTAAAATAACTAAAATAAAAATTAAAATAATTTATAATTATTTTCATTTTTAATTATACTCTATTAAATTTTATTATATATTTTTAAAATAGCTATAAATAATTTTTCTCCTGTATGATTAATGATATTTTCATTAAATTAATTGCCATGATGCTACCTTGTCAATGGATTTTGTTATTACACCGTAAGGCGTTTCCCTTTGAAATGAATTGCCCCAGCCGTCACCGTGTCGTATTGTTCACTGTGGATTTGTGGTGTTAGAAGATCGAACAAAATTTGATCGTTGATCCAAAACCTAAACGGTTCATGAAACTGAAACGATTCATGAATTTTCGTCCTCGCCGTTCACCCTAAGATCTTGCTCATGGAAATGGCGGTCAGCAGGGGAAATCTAATGCACGGAGATAAAATAAAACCTGTAAGAGTTTCACAACCAAGAATCAGTGCACGAACAGGCTTAAAAACCTACACTATATGTATTTCAGAATTTTCAAGGACCAGAAAGTCTGCTAAATAGCAATGCAAGATGCCTTTGCCACAGAACACATCGAATCCTCGATACTGTTTCCTCGCAAGCACAACACTACATCGACCCTGGTAGTATGCAAAAATACATATGAAAAGAAACAGATGCCACTCAGACTGCCAACAACGATCAGAGGAAATTTTTATATATGGAAACAAGACTCCAGCCATTGAATGTATAGAGATGGGGAAAGTTAGGCCTAAACTAAGAATTCAGAAATTTTATACGTTTAAATGAAGAAAACCTATCGCGAATATATCTCTATCCATTTTCAGCGCCCGACCACGCGGTTCCGTACTAAACCTAACCGATGAACGGTTAGTGCTTAAGATTGTTAAATTGCAGTGTTTTTGTTGGGTTTTCAAGAATTATTGGAGTGTGTGGCTATCGGCTTACCAATGCAATGGCAATCCATGCCTGGTTTCTCATGACTTGATCAACAATAATCGAGCCCTGGACCTGATGACAGTGGTGTCGCGTAAAGCTTCAGAGCATATTTGTCCCTCCATGCCCTCGAGATCTCAAAAGAATAACAAACACCTGTGAATTGAAAGGCACCTTCAGCTTCAGTCCTTCCTCTACACTAAAAACATACGCATGGGTAGAGCAGAGGAGAGAAGCAAAGCACAGTGCAAGAAGGGCGGATAATAGTTGGGCTCAGATTTGACCTCTATGTTTCGGCTTCAGTCCCTCCTCCGCACTAAAAACATGCCCACGAGCAGAGTAGAGGAGAGAAGCAAAGCGCAATGCGAGACACGCGAGGGTGAATAATAGTTAGGCTCAGCGTTGACCTCTTTGTAATGTTTTCTCTTCATTCAATTCCAATTAATTACCTTATCAATTATGTTCCAAATGGCGATTGAAACGCCATTTTTTGGTCTTGTGGTTCATGCCCTTCCTCCACACGTGTCCCCAAAAAGAACAAGGTTCATACGAGTTCAGTGTATGTAAATGAAAAATTAATAGATCAATTTAATCTTAATTTTGACGGATTTACGGTGTGTGTGTTTCCTTTTTGGGGATTTCGGAAGGATTGTTGGGGGGACAAAAATCAGGCTTGGATTGTCAGTAAGTGAAATCATATTAGAGCTGTAGATGGTTTTTTTCTGGGCCCGCAGCCCTTCATAATGATCTTTAGTGGAAATCTCTATTTCAGGGGAGCCAATTTTGGGGTCTATAGCTACATTAGTTTTTAATTGGTGAAGACTACATTCTATTTAGCAAAGCATTTGTGACTGCTTGTGTCAATTTCATAGAGTTTGATCTGTATGGAAATAGACACAATTTGTATTGTCTAAACATCTTCATTCTAATGTTTTGAATACACTTCGTCAAACTGCTAACAGTTTTAAAGTGAACAAAAATCAAAGCACTCCAGGTTGCTTAGTATGCCTAGCATAGTAGTTTTATTTGTTTACATGTATTTCCATGATTTGGCAGACATTTATGTTGCACTGGTTGTGAGTTGTTAATGGTTTCAGATGTGGATTAGGATTAAATAGCTCTTCGAGGAAATGTAATGGTACACTGGATTTCCAGTTGATCAATTTGCTAGCTTTTCTAGATGTACTTATCATACAGCGGACAAAGTGAAGAGAGGCTTTGTAACCAGGAGAAGCTGCATCTGCTTTAGACCTTTTCTGTTGTGGCCTGCCCTGTTTATACTTACCCTGTTGCACTGTATGCTTGTAGATATGCAAGTTAATAACTGAGAATACTTTGAAATTGGTTTCAAAGTACGAGTTTAGTGAATGTCATGTTTTAAAGCTTATTGTGTCCATTCTATTTAGAGATATTTCAGGCTAAGGATGTGTCGACACTTTAGCCTTTAGGTGAAGGCTTATCATCCAAAGATCATATTGTATCTACACTTTCTTTGTATCATAAATATGCGGTTTCACTAAGATCAATAATTTTCATAGTGGAGAAATGCCAACGGCTTTGGGACTTTATCACCTGAATTTTAGTAATTACCTTTGCTGATTTGATATGTCGGGTCTTAGGCCATCCAAACCAACTTACAATTTTAGTTATGACTTTAAAATTTTCCTTGGAATGTAAATGAATGGAATGTCAACTAAAGTAGGAGGCTTACGGGACTGTACTAAAGTTTTGTTTGTTGCTTCCTTAAAGACTATATGTTATATAAGAATCACAAATTGACAGAATGAGTTCAACCAAACTAGGAGGCTTGCAGTACTGCATTGAACTTTTATGCTTGCATCATTCTAGACAATATATTTCATATAAGCATCACAAATTGATAGAATGAACTACTGGTAATGGAGTTGAATTAGACATGCGGGTTACATTTACTCTGATATAATAAACTTCTTGTGTACTGGAGTTTAGATATGATTTGATGTGCTATTAGTGTAATAGTGGTTATTGTCATTGTAAGTAAGGTGATTATACCAACAAATTTTTTATTAACTCGACAACAAGTGTGGCCTCCCCTTGTATGGGAATCATACAATGAAATGTTGCTGACTATCACCATTGAGAACAACCCATGGCTATATCATCAATTATTCTTAATGCATACATATTTTTCTTGTAATTTTGCCCAACTCACCATAGAATTTATGTGTATGTTGAAGGTGGCTGCTTATTTCAAATTGGGGAACTTGGCTTAAAATTATGAGTTCCAAACTTAAATCCTATTTCAATGAGTTGGATACACATCTAATTTGTTGAAATTCAACCTTGGGAACTAAGACGGATGCTGACTCTTTTGCTGTTTCATTTGTTTCTTCTTTCTAAATGATGATGTGCCCAACCACATACTAGCACTTACAGTAATATATTCATCTAAATTTGTCATACGTTTTCTTAATATTTTGTGCACTATATGGGCTGCGATAGATTTTTAACTTTTGTACTCTTAGACACTCTTGGTAGTGCCAAATGGTACTTTGAAATATTGTTGTTATAAAATAATAGTTACATTGCACAAGCATTTAGAATGCTGGAACATTGGGAAGGTGGATATGATTGTTTATAACATCAAAGTTTTTTCACATTGTACAAGTATCTAGAATACAAGTATCTAGAATGCAGGAACATTGGGAATGTGGATATGAGGGTTTAGAATAGTAAAGTTCCTTCCAATTTTACAAGAAACGTCAGGTTGGGAGTGGCAATACTATAAATTAAATAATTATGAAAAAATTTCTAAATCACAATACATCTTATAGTGAATAGTGCATTGATATATATCATATTTCAATTTATAAAATGTTTGAAGGTATTACTTACCAATGTTCAGATTACATTCATACACTGTTTGAAGGTATTACTTACCAATGTTCAGATTAAATTCATACTCTATTTGAAGGTATTACTTACCAATGTTCAGATTACATTCATACGATGTTTGAAGGTATTACTTACCAATGTTCAGATACATTCATGATAGATGAATATAATCCACGTACATTTGGTTAAATTCAAAACTGACTGAAATATAATGCCAATATTGGAATGTTATGCTTCCAATAAATGCGTATACTCTACTATTTATTTCAATCAAAAGGTGGGTTATTTCTAAACTATTGTGTCTCCTAGGAATGCTTTAGATTTTAGTATTCAAATTTTATTTCAAATCAATGCCTCTTATCTGTTGGAAATGCAATATGGTATACACTATAGTATATCAGACTTTACTATGTTAGTATACTCAACTATTCAACAAATTACAAGTAACAAAACTCAGCTACTGTTTTCTATAACTAAAGCGTGGAAAGTAAACTTCACATGTTAGTATACCCAACTAATCAACAGTTAACAAGTAAAAAAACTCAGCTACTATTTTCTATATCTAAAGCCTGGAAAGTAAACTTCACACGTCATGTCATAAGCTATAATATTTTGGATTTAGCATACCATACAGGGAATTAGTAAAAACACAACAGAATTTAAGAAACCATGCAGTGTAACTTACAACACTATAGTGAATCACATAACAAACTTTAGTGGACAAGCATACTTGGGAAATGCAAGTTTCAGAAAGTAACAAATATGTTGATATGACCAAATGGTGGCAAAATGCCTCACACAGTTTCTCATGATGTACTACCAAAATGCTCTTCAATGCATCTCTCTTGTCTATGACTCTTCAATATGCCTCATCCCTCAATCAATTGTGACTACTGAATACACCTTGGTCCTCCTCACACTAGATTCACAATGTTGCTTTACTTACACAATGACTCATAATACAACATGATGTGAAATGACAAATAATACCTAACAAATGTGTATTCTCCATGATGAAGTAGCTAATTTATAGATAAAAACTAACACTTTAAAACTGTTATATAGTTTTTTGGAAGCATCATGAAATTGACATTGAAACAAGGAGAAAACATCATCAAGAATGCAAAAATTTAGGGCCCACAAACTTGAAAGCTTGTAGGTGATTCTGTCAGATTGAGAAAGCTTGTATTGGAAACTCGATTTAAAATGTTACCAAATTCCATTCCTAGGTCTCGAAGCTCATAAGTTCTCTATTCTTCATGATGGAGTAGCAATATTCTATGTTCTTCACGATGGAGTAGCTATTTTATAGATAGAAATTAAAACTTATAAAATTGTTTTGTAATTTTTTTTGGAACTATCATGAAATTGACATTGAAACAATGAGAAAACATTATCAAGAATGCAAAAATTTAGGGGCCATGAACTTGAAAGCTTGTGGGTGATTCCCATCAGTTTGTGTTGGAAACTCCATGTAAAAATGTTACCAAATTCCATTCTTGGGTCTTGAAGCTCCCAAGTTCTGTGTTGTAGTTTTTAAGGACATTTAATATGCTCATGGCTTATATTGCTATTCCCTGAAGAGGTAATTTTCCATAATAATCCTCTATACGTGTATGCATTCGTTTGAAACTTTGATGTTCAATCATATTTCCCTTGTAAAATGTTACCAAATACCAAATTCCATTCCTGGGTCTTGAAGCTCCCAAGTTCTGTGCTTTATTTTTTTAGGGCATTTAATATCCTCATGGCTTATATTATGATTCCCTGAAGAAGGAATCTTCCATAATAATCCTCTTTGCGTGTACGCATTCGTTTGAAACTTTGATGTTCAATCATGTTTCCCACACAAAGGTAGACCATTCTTTTTCCAGTCTTATCTAAATAGGTCACAATTTTGTCTGAACGACAAATTCCGAAATTTGACTGTGGGAGTGTTTAAATTGTTTTTGAATGGCGGAAATGGATTTAGCATCCATCATGAATGCCTAGGTACTCAAAATACTAAAGCTTGACCGCTGTAATTGACATTTTCAAAAAACTTAGCTGGATTTTTTCAAAATCATCCTGTAATTTCTATCATTTTCTGTGCAAAATTAAGGCACTCAAAATTCTAAAACGTGACAACTATAATCCACATTTTCAAAAAAATTAGCTAAATTTGTTCAAAATCATGCTGGACTTTTTATTATTATCATGATGGCTCCAACAATTTTTCATGCATTTTCGAATATGGAATGACGACCATGATGTTGTTCACAATGTCTTATTGTTTCTTTCAACTCTTCCATTACAATATAATAGTATTTTCTAATAACACCATAAATAGGTAGCATATGGAAAAATTACATCTCGGAAGACGAGCAAAAAAAAATAAATTTAAAATAATGTACAAATACATGTTCACATAAACAAAAACAACAACATGGATAATGGATAACCTCTACAAGACATTACTATTATTCACCAAATAGCCATATTCGAATACACATAACTAATCATTTCAAGTATAACTCATTATCATCCACCCTAGCTTTCAACAATGTCCATTCACATGTTGCTATTTTTCCACACACTACTATTATTTACAAAATATCCATATTCAAAATACACATAGCTAATACTTTCAACTCTAACTCATTATCATCCACCCTTTCTTTCAAAAATCTCCATTCACATGTCGCTATTCTTCCACAAACTATTATTATTTACAAAATATCCATTTTCAGAATACACATAACTAACTATTGCAATTGTAACTCATTATCATCCACCCTTGATTTCAACAATGTCCATTCACATGTCCCTATTCTTCCTCGCTCTATGCTATTCTTCCCCACTGTATGCCTTACGGCGTTTCCTTTGCAACATAAGGTGCAAATGCTAGTTGATATTTTTTTGGAATTAAATTTTAGTGGTTGAGTTGTTTATGGAACGAGTCAATGTGTTGCTGGAGAACATGAGAAAAACGATAGCCGACAAAGCCAATTCATAGACTACACCTTTAATTTTGTGTTACGTTACGAATAACTGATGTTTTAGTGAATTTTAATAATGATAAAAATTTTGATATGTTATTTTTAATTTTTTTTTATTAAAT
>APFE031004521.1:0-11838 GCA_000404065.3 Pinus taeda | reverse complement strand
AAATAAAATTAAAAGATTTTGATTTTAAAATTGAAACAGGAATTAATGGGTAAAAGTAGCTTTTTTACCTCTAAAATGTTTAAGTAAAAGGAAAATTTTATTTATTAACTAGATTGATTTAATATTTAATTATGAATAAATTATTTAACGCGTATTAGTTATTTCAATCAATAAAACTTAAAACTATATATATTTTTAGGATTAAAAATGTGTTAGATGAATAAAAAATTAAAATATTTAAAAGGTTGAATCAACACATTCATAATTTTGAAAAATTCTCTTGAAAAAACAAATATGAATCACAAAGCAAATGACCTATTACTTTTTATATTTCAAAATACAGCCGTTGTCTACCCATGTAACAAAATAGTCTTGATGACAATTTTTTTTGGTTAAATTTGGCAAAACAAATTTCAAAAAATCAGATAGTTGGAGCTTTTAAATAGTTTTTATGATGGTGAAAATGGATTCAATACTATCAAAAACCCCGAAACACTCAAAATCTTGAAATTTAACAACTATAATCTAAATTTTCAAATTTTTTTATTAAAACTTTTTTATAATCTCACCAAAATTTCTAATTTATTTTGTGGATCGTATAAACTAGGCTAAAACCATATTCACACAAAACCTATAGTACAGTGTCGAACTCAACGTGAGTGGACAATCGTAAGAAGAAATTGAGTGTCCATCGAATCCTAAGCCTTTTAAAGAAACAAAACGTATCCTTTACGATTCCACAGAAATCCAAAGTGCATGAAGTAATGCTATCACTTTTATCTCAACAGATTATCTCAATTTTTTTAATGCATTTCATTTTTTTTTAATGTACCTACTTAATGTTTTAATATAAATAATGTATTTTATTGCAAAATTATTGTCTTTTAAACCTATAAATTATAGTTATTAAATTGATGAATATTAATAAAATTTTGGATTTTTGAGTTTAGTTATATATAATTTTTAATAATATGTATTTTTTAGAATATAATGAATAATTGTTGTGTTCTAAATAATTTCTTTTATAATAAATTTATACTAAATGAGTGCAGTAAAAAAATATTTATTCAATAATGAGAATATATAATTTTTAAAGTTTATGATGTTAATTAAGGTATAATGTGTCATATTAAAAATATAAATGAAATCATATTTATGAAAATGATAACTATTTATGAAGTTTTAATTATGTGAATTTCAGTGTAAATATTGTAAGAGATATTTGTGAAAAAAAATCTTGGTGTTATGCATAGAAAATAATAAAAATAAAAGAAAAATTAGGTCCATGTAATATTGTAAAAAATATTTGAAAAACAAATATGGTGTTATACATAAAATATAAAATAAAAATAAATAAAATTAGATCTATGTTGCATACTATTTATTTGTTAATTTTTTTTCCTAATTATTAAGTTAAATTAAATTAAACTATATATTTTAAAGATTTAGAAATTATGCAATTACATTTATTTAATTAATAAATATAATCTTTTGATTTATTTATCAAGTATAAAAATATGAAAATAAGAAAAATACTTAACATAAATTCAATATTGTTTCATATGTATGTTGATATAGTTTTTAAAAGTTTAATATATGGATTATAATACAGTTTTAAACTAGGTTAACTCCTTCAATCAATAAGCATACATCGCTCTCAACGTCCTCTCATCATTAATTGTACAATTTAGGGGTTTTAATTAATACAATAAGGGAGATAGAAATAAAATAGTTTTAATTGATTTAATTCTTTTTTGAATTTGTAAGTATTAATTTTTTTCCATTTGTATTCCTTGGATTACCTATTAAAGATAGGTAGGATTTTTTTGGATTACTTATTAAAGAGAGGTAGGATATTTTTTGGAATGTTTTTTAGAATTTAATAAGAAAGAGTTGGAGCAGGTTCAATTTTTTATTTTTCAATTATATTAAGGTTAAACTTACAAAATTATGCAAATGATTTAATATAAAGTTTTTTATTATGTAATATTGGAGAATTTAAGTGATAGGGGAGGCAATGGGGATATTTTGACAAGATCCAATTCTACTATTTTATGATATCCTAACTTGAAAAGAAATCACTTTGTTTTTTTAGAATACTTGTTGTAATGGGTAGTTCAACGACCATCCATTCACATATTTTAGGGAATAAGTGGAGATTTTATGAGTTTTTTTTTTTTTTTTAAGAATAAAGTATCAAAAATTTTAATTTAATTATCAATAATAAGTAGGTGGGTGATAGCGATTTCAAACCTCATTGGAATATTCTAAAATATTTTAATAGTCACAAATAAAAGATTGAGATTTATCTCAAAAATAGTTATGTTCTTTTCATTATTTTAATTAAATTGATTAATTAAAAAAATGTTATATGGAACTTTCTTAATTGATGTGTATAAGTAATGACATATATAAAATTTATGAGTTATGAATGTTTACATTTTTGTTGACATAAATATGGATAGTTCTTATCAAAGAAATGATTTTCTATTTTATGAATATTATTATTTTAATATATTTTGAAGATGTGATAAATATTAATTAATAGAGTCTTTAAACGAGCCTAGATCCATCTAGCCACAAATATATCATTCCTAGAAAGGGATTAAATCCATCTAGATACAAACCTTTCCTCAAATTATTAATCCAAAGTTATTAAATCTAATAATATTAATACTAGCAATTGCACCATATGTTACAAAAGAAACACCTTAAGTCTGTAGCATAGGAAAGAGTATATGTTATGCTATTTAATTGAATATTTAAATTATAAATTTGAATTGCTTTATTTAAAAATAAATTTTAAGTTGGGAGAATCGTTTGGATAAGGAATCTAGTTTTTAATAGCCTAAGGTGAAAGTAGATAATATATAGAGCATATCTCTTAAGGACACAACAAACTGATTATATAACCAACCATATAATCGATGTAGAAATTATGTTGAGTTATAGTGCAATATTTATGAATGTAATAAAGACTACTTGTAATGAAAATTGATATCATTGTGAAAGTTATCTACAATTCAAAATGTTTGGAATTCCAACAGTGAAAATTGTTGGCCATCATATGTTGGAGCCCTAAAATAATGTGCATTAGCCTAATGGATTGTTGATTGGTGAAACTGATCCCATTCCTTGGATTACAAGTAGACCAGAAAGAATGTTGTGGATTGGAGTTGTTGTAGGTTGAGAATTGATTATGAATAGAGGAATTGGACTATATGAAGAGAGTTTAACTCAACCATAGTTAAATCAAATTGGTGGATTTATAATTTTAGCTTAAAGGATGACCTGTATTACGATGAGAGTTGGTGCAACAAGGAGCCTATGGTTGTGTGGAGTGTCCCGTTTTCACAATTAGTTAGTAGATACGCCCTACAAATATAAGTGTTCTTAACTTGTGATTATGTGCCATGGATTATATTACATTCCAGTTTGTTCATTTCTATTTGCAATTTTAAGTCTGCATTTTAAATTTATGATTTATGATGACCAAATGGTTTAATCATATTACATAAGAAACTTATCTAACTTTCACTCATACCCTTATATCAAATAATATTAATCTAGAGTAAAGTAAATGGGCATATGGAATGAACATCATGGATTTGCACGCTTGGAGAAAGACAAACATCGATGAAAATAAACATTGTTGGCTTAAGACGTAAGTCGAACACTATCCTTGCCTGTACAAATATTTGGTCAAGCTCAACTTAAAAATTTTGGATTACCATGGGTATTTTATATCTAGATCTACAAGTTAATAGTTCGCTAAGCATACACATGGTATTTTTTCATAATATATCATTATTGGCTTAAAGATGTAAGTTGAATGCTATCCTTGTTTATTCAAATATTTTGTCAAGCTTAGCTTATAAATTTTGGATTACCATTGGTATTTTATATCCAAACCTAGAAGTTGACAGTTCGCTAAGCATGCACATGGTACTTTTTTAGAATCTAAATTCCAATCTAACTCTCTAGCATTTAGGGACTCTACCACAAACATTGATTGCATTTAATGGTCATGTTCATCCTATTGATCCTTCTTGGCATATGTTTGAATTGGGATACCACCCTAAAACAAACCTCAATAGTGTTTCTAAAGCTATTATTTTTGCCTAGGAATGCTCAACTGCAAAGGATTGTTAGGCATGTATTTGCATTACTTAGTTATAAAAAATAATGAAGCAACATCGACCCATTGTTTTAGCTTAGATTCATAGTTTTAGCTTAAGGGTTGGCCTCTATTACAATAAGAGTTGTTGCAACAAGGAGTTTATGTTTGGTTGGAGTGTTTCTTTTCACAATCAATTAGTATATTCATCCTAGAAATGTAAGTGTTCATAACTTGTGATTATGTGTCATGGATTATATTACATTTCAGTTTCTTCAATTATGTTTGCATGTTTAAGTTTGAATTTTAAATTTATGACTTATGATGACAAAATGGTTTAATTATATTGTATAAGCAACTTATCTGAATTTCTCTCATCCCCTTATATCAAAGAATTTTGATCTAGAGCAATGTGCATGCGCATATGGAATGAATGTCCTTGATTTTCAAGCTTGGAGAAAGAAAAAAATCCATGAAAGCTATCATTATTGGCTTAAGAAGTAAGTCTAATGTTATCCTTTTTTGTTCAAATATTTGATCAATGTTAGCTTAAAAGTTTTGGATTACCATTGGTATTTTATATCTAGATCTACAAGTTAACAGTTCGCTAAGCATGAACATGGTATTTTTGCAGAATCTATCATTATTGGCTTAAATAAGTAAGTTGAATGTTATCCTTGTTTGTTCAAATATTTGATCAATCTTAGCTTATAAATTTTGGATTATCATTGGTATTTTCTATTTAGATCTACAAGTTAACAATTCACTAAGCATGCACAGAATCTAACTTCAAATCCACCACTTTGGAATTGGGGACTCTACCATGAACATTGATTGCATTCAATGGTCATTTCCATCCTATTGATCCTTCTTGGAATATGTTGGGATTGGGATAGCACCCTGAAACAAATGTCATTAACGTTCGTAAAGATCTTGTTTTTGTTTGGGAAGACTTAACTCCAAATGATTGTTAGTCATGCATTTTCATTACTTAGTTATAAAAAATAATGAAGCAACATTGACCCATTGTTTTAGTATGGATTCATAGTTTTTTCTTAGGGGCTGACCTCTTTTACAATGAGAGTTGGCGCAATAGAGATCCTATTGGTGGGTGGATTGTCCTTTTTGATGCAGGAGCATGTGACTAAGAGGGGAAAAATCTTCCGATTTATTCCAAAAAATAAAAATAAAAATCTACAGGCAAGGAGTGGGATCCTTTTGCCTGTTGTTTTAATGCTTTTTTAGTTAAAAAAAATAGGAACTAGATAAGGAATAAGGCATGCCATTTTCTTCTAGTTAAACTTAGCATAAAGCATGCTAGACTAGTTGTAAAAAAAACAAAAAAACCTTAAAGTTCTACTTTTGTAATAAGGCAAGCTATCTATATGAATAAGAAATGAGAGAGGAGGCGAGGTTAGTGTTTCTATGAAACTCTTTCTCTCATGTAATGCATTGAATGTTATATTGCGAATGGTAATTGAAATCGCCGAAAGTTTGAGAATTGCGCAGTTTTTAATATGGGGTTTGAATGAATTCCATGTGATATATGTAAATCTCTGTGTGTTAAGGCAGCGTAGGGACGGTGGCAGTATAGTTTCAAACCGATGTAATTTCCAGATTTAAAAAGAGTTATACACATGGCAGTGTTCTTTATATTGTTGGTTGAATACAGGGCTGCGTGCGTGGTTATTTTCTCTGTTTTATTTTGAATTGAAGTTCAAACTGCATGGGTGCAACTGATTGTGGATAATGATATACTATTTGTATATGATATATATAAACCTATGTATTAATACCGCAGCGGAAGCGTGGATATATATATATAAACCTGTCTATTAATACCGGTGGCGCAACCGATTGCAGGTGATATATATATCTATATATATATATATTATATATATATATATTATATATATATAATATATATAATTGTGTTATTCAATACTTTGGAAACAGATTCTCCAGCGATTGGGTTCGAAGTACAGTATTATATGCGTGTAAAAAGACAAGGAGCGTTGATATTTGTCTGCGTAGAGATAGAGAGAGGGCTCTCTACATTGTATGGGTCGTTTGAACTTACAAGTGCGGGTTCCAGCGCAGAACAATGCATAATTTTCTTATGGCGATGGGTTCCACCGCAGAACATTGGTAAATTTCTTGTGGTGTTTTGCTCTAAACAACATGCAGCTTATTAGTAGAGCGTTCTATCAATTATTTATTTCATAACCTATTCATCCATTCGGGTGGTCTGAGCCAGCGATGGTTGTTCCTTGGTATTAAGGCATCGTGGTATTGGAATGAGAGTCTATTGAACTAAGGTTGAATCATTTGTAAGGTTGCCAATAATCATAAATATATAGTTCCTTGTAAAGGTGCATACAATTGTGATTTTAATTTGCTGCCTCTGATTATAACATAGAAGGACTGTGACTCTCCAAATTAAAAGGAAGGAAGCTATCAGTTAATGACTGATATTCCTGAAGCCAGTTCAAAGGAAATTGAGGCAGAGATTCAGGAGATTGCCATCAAATTAGAGAGATTATCCCTAACGCCTACAACCCCGCTATCATTAGTGGTATCAGAGCCAGCAACTGACATTGAATTGAATCTCAGGAGTAGGAGAAGGATGGCCTTCAGAGCTGGAAGAGGACGGGGACGAGGACGTGGTGGAAGAGGACGATCTGTTGCGAATGCTGAAATAATAGAAAGCCTAGAAGAGCTGCGAGCTAGATTGCATGCGTTAACCTCAGACAGGAACATAGATGATGGAGATGTCAGTGAGCTCGAAGTTGAAGCTACAGAGGAGGAAGCTGTACAGGTTACTCCTGAGATGAGGTTCTTTCAGTCAGTGTTGAAATCCACAGCCAGGCCATGGAACCAATTAGTGCCGATATATCAAGGAGGACTGAATCCAGAAGAATTGATCGACTGGATTAATAGCATGGAGAAATTCTTTGATTATGAAGAAACGGAAAATGAGAAGAAAGTAAAGTTTGTTGTCACCAAATTAAAAGGCCATGCAACACTCTGGTGGGATGGTGTGCAGGCGGAAAGGAAGAGACTGGGTAAGCAGCCAATCAAGAATTGGAGCAGAATGGTAGCAAAGTTAAAAGGTAAATTTTTGCCCAGTAATTATCAGCAGACATTGTTTAGACAAATGCAAAATCTTAGACAAAGAGCTTTAACAGTGAAAGAATATACAGAAGAGTTTTACAAGGTGAACATAAGAGCTGGAGAAGCCCAAGACACAGATTAGAAGGTGGCTAGATATATGAATGGCCTCAGGATGGACATTCAGGATGAGATAAGTCTACTGTCTCCTAAAACAGTAGAGGAATCTTATCAGATAGCACTGAAAGTGGAGGAAATACTTATAAGGAAGCAGTCTGCCAGAGGAAGAGGGACTTTCAGAGGGAAAGAAAGTCAAGGTGGTAGTGGAAGGTCTACAACACCTAAAGAAGGAGCTAGCAGTAGCTTAACCCAGCATGCACCCACAGGAGGTGATGTAAGAGGCAGAGGGGGTTTTTCTAGAGGAAGAGGAGGCACAGGAGGAGGCAGAGAAATAAGATGTTACAGATGCAATAAGCTGGGACATAGAGCTTTTGAGTGCTTAGAGAATGCATAAATAAAGCAGATGAATGCAATTGTTGCTCCAGCTGAGGAAGAGGCACTAGTGGCAGCAGTAATAGAAGAAGTAAATACACCAGAAAGAGGAGAATCTCTGGTACTTAATAAAGTCCTGCTTAAGCCAACAAAGGATATGGCTGAACCGCCACAAAGGAAGACTTTATTCAGGAAAGTGTGCAAAGTCCAAGGGAAATGTTGCCAGATGATCATTGATAGTGGCATCACTGATAATTTGGTTTCTACAGAAGTAGTGGAGAAATTGAAGCTCAAGACAATGAAGCACCCAACACCTTATAAAGTGTCATGGTTGAAAAAGGGACATCAACTGCTAGTAAGTAAACAGTGTGAAGTAGAATTTCAAGTGGGCAAGTACAAAGATAAAATTGTTTGTGATGTGATGCCTATGGACGCGTGTCACATATTTCTTGGAAGACCTTGGCAGTATGACAAAGGAGCCATACATGATGGGAAGAGAAACACCTACAAGTTTGGAAAGGATGGTGTCAATCATACATTTTTACCTTTGCAGGCAGAAGATGTATCGGGACAGAAGACTGATTCAAAAACTCTGTTACTTGGAGGAAAGGAATACTTGGATCAGATGATAGATGTACAATTGAGACGCGAAGAACTCAGAACAGCTGAGTTGGAAGAGGAGGTTTCCATTGGTGAAATAATAGAGGAAGCAGTCAAGACTGAAAAGTCTTGTGATTTAAAAACTAATGAGTTGCGCATGTTTGCAGGTACTAAACAGGGAGATGAACAAGCTTTAGAATTTGTCCAAGAAGAGTTGAATATGAAGGCTGTTCAGATCGATGATGAGATAACAAGATCTCTGAAGGAGATGCAGAAGAAGGAATCTAATCAGGATATTGATGCAGAAAAAAAAGGACCAGTTGATGATGGGTCAAGCACTAAGGGCGATATGGAAAATCGTGTGAAGTTTCCAAGTTCTACTCCTAAGGAAGTTGTTGAATTGTATAGAAAACTAGATCTCCAGAGAAGAGAGTTGGAGAGACAGAGGACTTATGTGCAGGTTAATTTGCTGAAGAAGCAAGGGAAGAGAGTTTTATTGAATGATAGTCATGAAGCAGAAGATGGTAGAAAAGCGAGACTAGCTGACAGTCTCATGGTGAATGCAAATCAACATACTGATGTTATTATAGAGGAGTCAGAAAAGAACTCAGAGCAGCATACTGAAGTATTGCCAGAGAAATCCAGTGAAGATTTTTTGAGTCCTGAAAAAGACTTGGAGCGACGGAGAGAAAACTTGGTGACTGAATCGACTAATGAGACCAGTGGGTTTTGTGATTTTAATGCTGACAATTTGATTGTGTTTATAGGTAAGAAAGAGGACATTCCATCATTTGGAATTATCTTGGAAGGAGGAGAACAGTTGCAGAAAGAAAATGAGACAGTCATGTCTCATAAGCAGAGGTTTGTTATCATGGGTGACAAAAGAGAGTTGGCTTTTCTGTATAGCCAAAAGAAGATTGGAGGACAAAATTCTGAAGCTGCTACAGTAGTATAGGATGAAGCTACAGTGGTTGAAAGACTTGATTTGATTTCCAGAATCAATCAAGATGATGATGGACAATTACTGAAGATTGTCAAAGAGGAA
Source organism: Pinus taeda (assembly GCA_000404065.3). NCBI lineage: Eukaryota > Viridiplantae > Streptophyta > Pinopsida > Pinales > Pinaceae > Pinus > Pinus taeda. The sequence continues at coordinate 2,473 of APFE031004521.1, read as the reverse complement.
GATGAAGGTTATGCTAGAACAAATTTACAGCATGATGAAATGCTTAAGAAGAAATGGCTGAAATATTTACTGAAGACATTTGAACTTGAGGAAGAATATACAAGTGATGAGCCAAAGCATGTTGCAGAGGGAAAGGAAGCTTGGGAGGTAGCAACATCTATGGCGGCAGCGGCAACAACATCTATGGTGGCAGCGGCAACAACATCTATGGTGGCAGCTGAATTAACAGAAATTGGGAACAACAACAGTAAGTTAGACATAGAAATTGAAGAAATATGGCAGCTGATGATGCAGCTATCCAAATGGAGGAAAATAGAAATAGCAGCAAGCAAGATCAATCAGAACTTGAACCTGATTGACAGAAAGAAGAAATTGGAGCAAAGGACAACAGAAATGCAGCGACAGCAAAGGAATAAAGCATTTGGACGGTTGCAGAACAAAGTGTGGGATCCAGGAAGATCAAGACCACAAGACACATGATCAGGAGACCATGAAATTTTTCTACCTTGGGAGTCTGATGCAGGAGCATGTGACTCAGAGGGGAAAACTCTTCCGATGTATTCCAAAAAATAAAAATAAAAATATACAGGCAAGGAGTGGGATCCTTTTGCCTGCTGTTTCTATGCTTTTTTAGTTAAAAAAAATAGGAACTAGATAAGGAATAAAGCATGCCATTTTTTTCTAGTTAAACTTAGCATAAAGCATGCTAGACTAGTTGTAAAAAACCAAAAAAACCTTAAAGTTCTACTTTTGTAATAAGGAAAGCTATCCATATGAATAAGAAAAGGGACTTGGCCACCAAGCTGGTGAGAGAGGAGGCGAGGTCAGTGTTTTTATGAAACTCTTTCTCTCATGTAACGCACTGAATGTTATATTGAGAAGGGTAATTGAAATCGCCGAAATTTTAAGAATTGCGCGGTTTTTAATATGGGGTTTGAATGAATTCCATGTGATATATGTAAATCTCTGTGTGTTAAGGCAGCGTAGGGACGGTGGCAGTATAGTTTCAAACCGACGTAATTTCCAGATTTAAAAAGAGTTATACACGTGGCAGTGTTCTTTATATTGTTGGTTGAATATAGGGCTGCGTGCGTGGTTATTTTCTCCGTTTTATTTTGAATTGAAGTTCAAACTGCATGGGCGCAACTGATTGTGGATAATGATATACTATTTGTATATGATATATATAAACCTATGTATTAATACCGCAGCGGAAGCGTGGATATATATATAAAGCTGTGTATTAATACCGTTGGCGCAACCGATTGCAGGTGATATATAATGTATAGTATATATATCTATATATATAGGATATATATATATATATATATAACGTATATATAGATATATATATTAGTATATATATATATATACATAGGTATATAACGAGTTAATATAATATATATAAAATATTATAAAAAACGTGTGTATTCAAGTACTTTGGAAAACGGATTCTCCAGCGATTGTGGTTCGAAGTACAGTATTATATGCATGTAAAAAGACAAGGAGCATTGGATATTTGTCTGCGCAGAGATAGAGAGAGGGCTCTCTACATTGTATGGGTCGTTTGAACTTACAAGTGCGGGTTCCAGCGCAGAATAGTGCGTAATTTTCTTATGGCGATGGGTTCCACCGCAGAACAGTGGTAAATTTCTTATGGTGTTTTTCTCTAAATAGCATGCAGCTTATTAGTAGAGCGTTCTATCAATTATTTATTTCATAACCCATTCATCCATTCGGGTGGTCTGATCTAGCGATGGTTGTTCCTTGGTATTAAGGCATCGTGGTATTGGAATGAGAGTCTATTGAACTAAGGTTGAATCATTTGTAAGGTTGCCAATAATCATAAATATATAGTTCCTTGTAAAGGTGCATAAAATTGTGATTTTAATTTGCTGACTCTGATTATAACATAGAAGGACTGTGACTCTCCAAATTAAAAGGAAGGAAGCTATCAGTTAATGACTGATACTCCTGAAGCCAGCTCAAAGGGAATTTTGGCAGAGATTCAGGAGATTGTCGTCAAACTAGAGAGATTATCCCTAACGCCTGCAACCCTGCCATCACTTTTTCACAATCAATTAGTAGATAGTTCCCAGGAATGTAATTGTTCATAACTTGTGATTATGTGTTATGGATTATATTACATTCTAGTTTGTTCAATTATATTTGCAAGTTTAAGTCTACATTTTAAATTTATGACTTATGATGACGGAATTTCTTAATTATATTGTATAAGAAACTTATCTAAATTTCTCTCATCCCATTATATCAAGTAATTTTTATCTAGAGAAATGTGCATGGGAATATGGAATGAGCATCCTTGATTTGCCTGTCTGGAGAAATACAAATATCCATGAAAGTTATCATTATTGGCTTAAGAAGTAAGCTAAATGTTATACTTGTTTTTTCAAATCTTTGATCAATCTTAGCTTAAAAGTTTTGGAATACCATTGGTATTATATATATATAT